>JAPVLO010001143.1:0-166718 GCA_027257055.1 Cephalopachus bancanus | reverse complement strand
GCTCATGCCTATAATCCCAATATTTTGAGAAGCGGAGGTGAGAAGATTGCCTGAGCCCAGTTCTAGCCTAGTGATAACCAGCTTAGCAAATGCCTCCATGGACAGTTGTGTCATTAGCCTTTTCGTGCTGCACCCATTCAATGTGGATGACATATTTCTCCCTGTAAACCTGGACTGCTTTACCACTTTGCTGACCTTTCAAATGTCCTCCAACAATCTGAACTTCGTCATCCTTTAGGATGGGCATGAATGGAACACTGTACTTCTGTCTCAGCTCTTTGGAGAGGGGGAAGACGTAATTTTCATGTGAATGTGAGAAATTACATTGAAATGCCATTTGCGGTATTGGCTTCGGTCTGAAGTCACAAAGGGATTGAACTTCATTTTGACCTCTGCCGCTTCAACAATGGCCACAAAAGGAGAAAGATCTACATGCTGCTTCCAGTTCTGTAAATTTACCCTTTTTTCCTTTAAAACCCATTTCTGCCGGGGGTGGTGGCTCACACCTGTAATCCCAGCACTTTGGGAGGCTGAGGTGAGAGAATTGCTGAGCCTAGAGGTTTGAGACCAGTCTGGGCAACCTGATGAGACCTTGTTTCTCCAATATGTCAAAAAATTAGCCAGGCATGGTGGCGTGCACCTGTGGTTCCAGCTACTTGGAAGGCTGAGGCCCCAGCTGTGGTTCCAGCTACTTGGAAGGATCACCTGAGCTCAGCAGGTCAAGGCTGTGGCGGCTGTGAGCATGCCACTGCACTTCAGCCTGGGCGACAGAGTGAGACTCCAACTCAAAAAAATAAATAAATAAATAAATAAAAAACCCGCTTGCAACTGCTGCTGATCAGAGCATGTATTCATGACAACCCTGAATCTATGCTCCTGGGTTGCATTTCTCAAAAGTGGCTCAAATAAACTCTGATATTCATTATGCCTCAGTTTCTTCCTTTAGGTCAATGTATCTGGTGCAAACCCATTGTGTTCCTCCGACTCCAGAGGTTTTACTGGGTGCAAAAGGGTAAATCCTCCTGAGTCAAACTTCCCTTTTCTTTTCTTTTTTTTTAATTGAGTTGGAATCTCACTCTGTCCTCCAGGCTGGAGTACAGTGGCACGCTCACGGCTACCGCAGCCGCGACCTGCTAGGCTCAGGCAATCCTTGTGGCTTAGCCTTCCAAGTAGCTGGAACTACAGCTACATGCCATCACGCCTGGCTAAATTTTTGATTTATTGTAGAGATGAGGTCTTGCCGAGTTGCCCAGGCTGGTCTCAAACCCATGGGCTCAGGCAATCCTCTCACCTCAGCCTCCCAAAGTACTGGGATTATAAGCGTGAGTCACTGTGCCTGGCCTAAAATTTCCCTTTTCATTTTGGTTGATGTCTATATTTTATTTGGGCTGTTTTTCAAACTCTTTCTTTCTTCTAAGAGCAAGGGCTTCAAATTCTGTACAGGGGATTTGGCTAAAGACCTCTGCAGAGAACTGCCTTTTCCGCTTCTGCCTCACAGCAGAAGGTTCGAATCACAGCATGGGCAGCCTAGCACCAGTAGTTTCACAGCTTTTGACCTAAAATTACGTAGCATGCTTTCAAAATTGCAGCTGCTTCCTACTGCTTGTAATTCAGACTTGTCTTTTTAATTTGTGACCAATTCCTGTAAATTCCAAACAGAAAGGTGCAGAAGGGTGAGTTCTCTTACCCCAAAGAGAAGACACAATTTCTTCCTCTCACCCATTCGAATGCTCTAAGTGACTAGAGACTTTACAGAGGTGTAAATTTGTCCTGATGTAGCGGTCTCCTGGGGCCTCAATGCAAGAACACCTGCAGGGTCTTTCAGCACATCTGGAAGGTGCAATAAGGGCTGGTCACCTGGCACCCTGAGCACTCTGGCTGCAAGGTGATCAGAGGGTACGAGAAACAGAGGGAGCAGCCAGGTATGATGATAGTTCATGCCTGTAATCCCAGCACTTTGGGAGACCGAGGTGAGAGGATTGTCTGAACTCAGGGGTTCGAGACTAGTCTGGGCAACTTGGCCAGACCTTGTCTCTACAATAAATCAAAACATCAGCCAGGCATGGTGTCACATGCCTGTGGTTCCAGCTACTTGGAAGGCTGAGGCGGAAGGATTGCCTGAGCCCAGCAGGTTGGTTGAGGCTGCGGTGGCTGAACATGCCACTGCACTCCAGTCGGGGCAAAACAGCGAGACCCCAACTCCAAAAAAAAAAAAAGAGAGCAATTCCAAACTCTGGGGTGGCATCTTGAGAAGTGACATTCATAAGCAACACACTTTGACCCCAAACACATTTCCAGCCTTGGTCACTCTTGAAAATTCCTAAATTATGGGACATCAAACTTCAGAATCTGAGTCCTCTTTTAAGAGATAACCTCCCCCTTCAGAAACACCATGGCCTTATATACAACACTTACGGGGTATCTTCATATAAATATCTAGGACAATTGACCCACAAAACCCAGAATGGTCATAAGCAGCAATAGCCAAAATGGGGGTCCTTTGAAATGCCCAAAATAATTCATTTGCATCCACAGTTGAAAAAAGCTGGTTTTAGAAACAGACACATTGAATGGGAGATCTACTTTCTGTTTGTCTTGGCTGAAATCTGATAACAAGAGATTTGAAAACTTTTTAAAAAGAACTCTATGGTCAGAAGTCAGCTGAATTAAAAGCTGATCTTCAGGCTATATATATTTTTTTAACAAAAGGCTTTTTCTGTTTTATCCCTTTTGGGTCCTGTTTCTCAGAATTTTTTTCAGTCAACTCAAACTCCCTTTTAAAAATGATTAATCCTGCTGTGCATGGTGGTTCACACCAGTAATCCCACAACTCTTGCTTGAGTCCAGCAGTTTGAGGCTGCAGTGAGCAATGATTGTGCCACTGTGTTCCAGCCTGGACAATAGAGTGAGACCCCATTTAAAAAAATTAAAAAATAAAAGTGTTTGATCCCTCTGTTTGCTTCCTATCTTGTTGGCATGATTTTTGCTGAGAAAAGTGTAATACTTCATTGCCCTTTCAAGAAGTTTAAAATCTTCCCAGCTGCGCTCCCTGTTACTTGCTTCTCCGTTTTCCTCCACTTCTGCTCCTCTTTCCTTTTGCTATTTTCTTTTTTTATTTTTATTTTTTGAGTTGGAGTCTCACTCTGTTGCCCAGGCTGGAGTGCAGTAGCATGCTCACGGACACTGCAGCCTCGACCTGCTGGGCTCAGGTGATCCTTCTGCCTCAGTCTTCCAAGTAGCTGGAACAACAGGCATGCACCACCAAGTCCGGCTAATTATTTGATTTGTTATAGAGATGAGGTCTGGCCAAGTTGCCCAGGCTGGTTTCGAACCAGGCAATCCTCTCGCCTTGGTCTCCCTAAGTGCTAGGATTACAGGTGTGAGCCACCATGCTTGGATGTTTGCAACTTTTAAAATATATTATTTGTTCATTTGTGTTTTTTTCTTTCTTTTTTTTTGAGTCAGAGTCTCACTCTTACCTAGGCTGTAGTGCACACTCACGACCATCGTAGCCTTGACCTGCTGAGCTCAGGCGATCCTTCTGCCTCAGCCTTCCAAGTAGCTGGAACTACAGGCGTGTTACCATGCTCGGCTTATTTTTTGATTGTAGAGACAGGTCTCGCCAAGTTGCCCAGACTGGTCTGGAACCCTTGGGCTCTCACCTCGGTCTCCCAAAGTGCTGGGATTACAGGCTTGAGCCACCACACTTGGCCTCCTTTTGCTATTTTCAATACCTCATGATGAAATCTAGAGGAGACTTCTAGTGACCTTGAGACTCCTTTAGGATCACAGGAAAATGTCACACACACACACACACACACACACCCCCTTTATGGAGAATTCTGTCTTGTGGAATATCAAGACTGGTGGGCAGGATTTTCTCTGGTCTAAAACTCTGCTTTCTCTTGCATTGAGTTTCCTGACCTCCTTGGTTTTGGGGGTACAAGGATCACTTTGTACTGTGAGAAAGAACTTGCTGGACCTTTGAGTACACAATGGCTGTCAAGTCATTGGCAAAAGCTGCAGTTCTGGTTGACAGAAGGTACAGTCAATAGTTATTACTGTGGGATGCTACTTGTTTCTTACGGTATTTAGATAGGAAAGGCATGGTGTGAACACCTGAAGGCTACAGAAACAGTCTCCACCAAGGGATAAGACTCCTGTGGGGGTTAGGCTGATCACAGAGCAGGCTGACTGGTGTTAGGTCACCTACCATCCTAGGGGGGATGTTTTCGTAGTGAGAAGCACTATGGAAACATTGCAGTCTTATCCCACGGTGCTTCCTTGTTTTGGAGGACCTCAGATTCAATGTAAAAGTGTAATCCTTGAATTTTATTTTATTTTATTGAGTCGAAGTCTCACTCTGTCTCCCAGGCTGGAGTGCAATGGCATGCTCACAGGCACCTGTAGAGACAGGTGGGCTGAGGCGATCCTTCCATCTCAGCCTTCCAAGTAGCTGGAACCACAGGCATGCACCACTATGCTAAACTGATTTTTTAAGTTATTGTAGCGGTCTGGCCAAGTTGTCCAGGCTGGTCTCGAACCCATAGTCTCAGGCAATCCTCTCTCCTCCATCTCCCAAAGTGCTGGGATTACAGTTGTAAGCCACCATGCCTGCCCCAACTGTCCTTTTAAACTCCTGAGTTTTACCTGTCTCGTGGATAAAGCGTTACAATTAAAGCTATAACATCTGTATTTGTGTCTGTCTAATCTCTAGGTGTACATGCATACATGTCTGTCTTAATATATTGTCCACATGGTACCACATTGACCTATAAATAAATGAGCACTCATAAATTAAACAAATAAGCCCAAATGCTTCTCAAGTTCACATGACTTTAGTAATCTTTGGTAAATAAAAACAGTTTTAAAATTGTTGGTAGCTGGGCTCGGTGGCTCAGCCTGTAATCCCGCGCCTTTGGGAGGCTGAGGTGAGTGGATTGCCTGAGCCCGCGGGTTCGAGACCCGCCTGGGCAGCGAGACCTCATCTCTACAATAAATCAAAAAATCAGCCGGGCGTGGTAGCGCATGCCTGTAATTCCGGCTACTCGGAAGGCTGAGGCGGAAGGATTGCCGGAGCCCAGCAGGTCGAGGCTGCGGTGGCCGGGAGCAGCCACTGCACTCCAGTCTGGGTGACAGAGTGAGACTCCAACTCAAAAAAAAATAAATAAATAAAATCGTTGGTAAGGGCTGGGCACAGTGGCTCATAACTGTCATTCCAGCACTTTGGGAGGTTGAAGGAGGAGGATTGCTTGAGCCCAGAAATTCAGTGCAGGCAACATAGAGAGACCTCATCTCTACAAAAAAATCAAAAAGCTAGCTGTCAACTGGGCACAGTGGCTCATGCCTATAATCCTAGCACTTTGGGAGGCCAAGGTAAGAGAATTGCCTGAGCCCATGGGTTCGAGACCAGCCTGAGAAACTTGGCGAGACCTCATCTCTACAAAAAAAAAAAAAAAAAAATTAGCCAGGCATGGTGGTGCATGCCTGTAGTTCCAGCTACTTGAAAGACTGAGGTGGAAGGATTGCTTGAGCCCTGCAGATCGAGGCTACGGTGGCTGAGAGTGTACCACTGCACTCCAGCCTGGGTGACAGAGTGAGACTACAACTCAAAAAAAAAAAAAAAATAGCTGGGTATGGTGGCATACACCTGTAGTCTCTGCTACTTGGAAGGCTGAGGTGTGAGGATCGCCTGAACCCAGGAGGTGGAGGCTGTGGTGAGCCATGATCGTGCCACTATATTCCAGCCTGGGTGGCAGAGTGAGACCTCAACTCAAAAAAAAAATTGTTGGTAAAGCTGGGTGTGGTAGTTCATGCCTGTAATCTCAGCACCATGGGAGGCTGAGGCAGAAGGATTGCTTGACACCAGGAGTTTGAGACCAGCCTGAGCGACATACTAAGATCCTGTCTCTACAAAAAAATAAAAAAATATTAACTGAGTATGAAAGTGTTTGACTGCAGTCCCAGCTACTTAGAAGGCTGAAGCAGGAGGATTGCTTGAGCCTAGGAGTTTGAGACTGCAGTGAGCTATGATCATACCACTGTACTCCAGCCTGGGCAATAGAGAGAGACCCTATCCCAAAAAATAAAAAATATATAAATATAAAATTATTGGTCAGCCAGGCACAGTGGCTCACGCCTGTGATCCCAGCATTTTGGGAAGCAGAGGTGAGAGGATTACCTGAGTTCAGGGGTTCGAGACCAGGCTGAGCAACATGACGAGATCTCTTCTCTACAATAAACTAAAAAATTAAGCCGGGCTCGGTGAGTGGATTGCCTGAGCCCATGGGTTCGAGACCTGCCTGGGCAAGCGAGACCTCATCTCTACAATAAATCAAAAAATTAGCCGGGCGTGGTAGCGCCCGCCTGTAGTTACAGGTACTTGGAAGGCTGAGGCGGAAGGATCGCTGGAGCCCAGCAGGTCGAGGCTGCGGTAGCCGGGAGCGGCCACTGCACTCCAGTCTGGGTGACAGAGTGAGACTCCAACTCAAAAAAAAAAAAAAAAAAAAATAGCCAGGCATGGTGGTGCGCACCTGTGGTTCCAGCTACTTGAAAGGCTGAGGCAGAAGGATAGCTTTAGCCCAGCAGGTCAAAGCTGGACAACTATAGCCTGGGCAACAAAATGAGACTCTGACTCAAAAATAAACAAACAAACAAATAAATATTAAGTTAAACAGAAAAGAGAATGATAGCTAAAACTGTATGGAAATAAAAAGTTAGGTTAAGAAAGAAAATGAGACCAGGCACGGCAGCCCATGCCTATAATCCCTGCACTTTGGGAAGCCATGGCAGGAGAGTTGCTGGAGCCCAGAAGTTCGAGGCCAGCCTGGGCAACATAGTGAGACCTAATCTAACAAAAAATACAAAAATTAGCTGTGTGTGGTGGCATGCATCTGTGGTCCCAATAAAAAAAAAATTGAGCTGGGCGTGGAAGCACGCCTGTAGTTCCGGCTACTTGGAAGGCTGAGGCAGAAGAATCACCTGAGCCCAGGAGGTTATGGCTGCAGTGAAACATGATTGTGTCACTGCACAT
The DNA here is from genome assembly GCA_027257055.1 of Cephalopachus bancanus. Lineage (NCBI taxonomy): Eukaryota > Metazoa > Chordata > Mammalia > Primates > Tarsiidae > Cephalopachus > Cephalopachus bancanus. The sequence goes on along the minus strand of JAPVLO010001143.1, from coordinate 159,685 downwards.
CAGCCTGGGAGAGAAAGCTCTGACTCAAAAAAAAAAAGAAAGAAATTGAGAAAAATTGTAAGAGATTATGAAAAGTTTATAGAACTCTGTCTTGTGTATTCAAAGCTGATTGAGATTGGATAGATCAACATTTCTATAGGACCACACAAATGGAATAATAAAAAGTCAATTGGTTAGACATAGGTGATGCTAAATGCCTGTACTCCCAAAAATTTCAAAATTAATTGACAAAGATTACAGAAACTTTGAACCTCCCCTGGCCTAAGGCTCTTCTACTTGCTTAAGTTCTACCAGATTTCTCTCCCTTTGAAATAAAAATGGGAAGGCCTGCACTTGCATCTGGATGAAGGAGCTTAAGCTCTCCTTAAAGGTGTTATTTTTATTTTTATTTTTTTTTGAGTTGGAGTCTCACTCTGTCACCCAGGCTGGAGAGCAGTGGCACGCTCCCAGGCACTGCAGCCTCCACCTGCTGGGCTCAGGTGATCCTCCTGCCTCAGCCTTCCAAGTAGCGGGAACTACAGCGCTCTCAGGTCCAGCTCATTTTTTAAATTGATTGTAGAGATGAGGTCTCACCATGTTGCCCAGGCTGGTCTCAAACCTGCGAGCTCAGGCAATCCTCTCGCCTTGGTCCCAAAGTGCTGGGATTATAGGCTTGAGCCACCACCATGCCTGACCAAGGTGTTATTTTTTATCATTGCCAATGCCTTATGAGCATCTCATTAAATATTCTAAATTAACTAAGATTCTTGTAACAGGGAGCTCCTGGAAGGTGAATGTCATCATCTCCCACCTGAAGATTTTGTTTATTGGAAAGCACCGTCAAACAAAGAACTCCTTCCAACCACATTGGAAGGAATCCTACCAGGCAGCCCCACCTGAGTGGACATGTTTATCCCTGGAAATCTTCAACACCTGGTTCTTCAGATCAGGACAAGAAACAGATAAAATATTTATCTGATTATTTTCAGTAATAGGAACACTTTTCAGATCTGGATTTCAAATTGTTTTATTAATAATTGTCCTTATGAACATCATTTTTTAATCTTTAAATTAATTATGGTTTGTATTTTTAGATGTCCAAAGTCAACAACAGCCCATATCCCAGCTACTCAGGAGGCTGAGGATCGCTTGAGCCCAGGAATTTTGAGGCTATGGTGAGCCATTGCACTCCCGCCGGGGCAACCGAGTGAGAAACTGACTCAAAAAACAAAAACAAGCGGGGCGCGTTGGCTCACGCCTATAATCCCTAATAGTACTTTAGGAGGCCAAAGTGAGAGGATTGCCTGAGCCCACGGGTTCACCACCAACTTGGGCAACTTGGTGAGGCCTCATCTCTACAACAAATCAAAAAAGAAAAAAAAATAGCTGGGTTCGGTGGCTCAGCCTGTAATCCCGCGCCTTTGGGAGGCTGAGGTGAGTGGATTGCCTGAGCCCGTGGATTCGAGACTCGCCTGGGCAGCGAGACCTCATTTCTACAATAAATTTTTAAAAAATCTGTCGGGTGTGGTAGCGCATGCCTGTAATTCCGGCTACTTGGAAGGCTGAGGCGGAAGGATCGCCGGAGCCCAGCAGGTCCAGGCTGCAGTGGCCGGCCAGAAGCGGCCACTGCACTCCAGTCTGGGCGACTGAGTGAGACTCCAACTCAAAAAAAAAAAAATTAGCTGGGTATGGTGGTACACACCTGTAGTCTCAGCTACTTGGAAGGCTGAGGTGGAAGGATCGCCTGAGCCCAGCAAGTCGAGGCTGCAGTGTCCATGAGCGTGCCACTGCACTCCAGCCTGGGCTACAGAGTGAGAGTTCAACTAAAAAAAAAAAAAAAAAAAAATATATATATATATATATATATATACACACACATATATATATATACACACACATATAGAGAGAGAGAGAGAGAGAGAGAGAACATGAAAGGACGTAACATGGATTTAATATGTCCAGTGAGCAGCCATTTCAGCATTGCCTAAATCTCATGTTTTTCTAGTAGTTCACTTAACTTACCCTCTAATCACTAGCCAAGGACAGAACCAAATTCTCAGAGGTAGCTATTGATTGTTGCTTTACAACCTCCTCCCCAACTTATTACTAATTAGCTTTTCTATTCCAAGTATTTGCCTCCACCCATAAGACCCAAGTTAACCTAATCAGCCCTTCGTGACCTACTGACACAGAACCTCACCACCATGGCAACAATCATGTGATTAACCCACGGTCCACAGTCCATCACCTGACTTCAGTACCCTCATCTGCCGCTTCATGATGACCCAGTCACCTTAATGACCTTCCCCCATCAAAGGGAAGGATTAAAAGGACTCAACCACAAGCAGCCAGCTACCATTGCTTTACTAGACCCTGGTGTGGCCGTGTGCTCTTTGAGCTGTGGCTACCTCCATGTTTCCTAAACTTTGGCCCCCTCTCTTACCTTGGAGAGGTGAGTCCTCTCTCTCTCTAATTTACTTTCTTTTTTTTTTTTGGTTGGAGTCTCACTCTGTTGTCCAGGCTGGAGTGCAGTGGCACACTCACGGCCACCCCAACGTCAACCTGCTGAGTTCCGGCGATCCTTCTGCCTCAGCCTTCCAAATTGCCGGCACTACGGGCATGTGCCACCACGCCCGGCTAATTTTTTGATTTATTGTAGAGATGAGGTCTCACCAAGTTGCCCAGGCTGGTTTCGAACCCGTGGGCTCAGACAATCCTCTCACCTCAGCCTCCCAAAGTGCTAGGATTACAGGCTTGAGCCACCGCGCCCGGCTCTTTTTTTTTTTTTTTTTTTTTTTTAAAGACGGAGTCTCACTCTGTCACCCAGGGTGGAGTGCAGTGGCATGCTCATGGCCACTGCAGCCTTCACCTGCTGGGCTCAGGCGATCCTTCTGCCTCAGTCTTCCAAGTAGCTGGAACCATAGGCGCACATCCAGCTAATTTTTTGATTTATTGTAGAGATGAGGTCTTGCCAAGTTGCCCAGGCTGGTCTCGAACCCGTGGGCTCAGTCAATCCTCTCACCTCGGTCTCCCAAAGTGCTGGGATTACAGACTGAAGTCACCACGCCCAGCCTCTAATTTACTTTCTACATAGACTGTATTTTCTTTTTTTTTTTTGAGTCAGAGTCTGTGTTGCCCAGGTTAGAGAGCCGTGGCACATTCATGGCCACCGTAGCCTCAACCTGCTGGGCTCAGGTGATCCTTCTGTCTCAATCTTCCAAATAGCTGGAACCACAGGCATGCCACCACACCCGGCTAATTTTTTGATTTGTTGTAGAGACAAGGTCTTGCCAAGTTGCCCAGGCTGATCTCAAACCCCTGAACTCAGGCTATCCTCATGCCTCCACCTCCCAAAGTGCTGGGATTACAGGTGTGAGCCAGCACGTCTGGCCTAATACATTATATTTTCTAATCTAACTTCTGTGCAATTCTTTGTATCTTTCTCGCAGCACCAGATCACACACCAGACACCCACTCCCTGGCGGGCCTGACCTATCATTCTGGAGGGCCCTGCTGGGAGTGTGACCTAACAGTACACAACACACACACACACACACACACACACACACACACACACACACACACAGCTGCCTCACTCATTATCTTCATGTTCCTGGAATTTGTTTATTTTTCACTGTAGAGATGGGATCTTGCTATGTTGCCCAGAGTAGTCTTGAACTCCTAGCCTCAAGCAGTTGTCCCTTCTCAGCCTCTGAAAGTGGGAGCCACTGTGCTCAGCCTCTGGAATTTGTGATATAAAGAACAAAGTGTAGCCGATCAATAGCTTATGTTATTTCAATGTAAATTCTTGGTAAACAACTTAGGAACTGACTCTTCTTTTTTCCTTTAAACCCCACTTGTAACTGCTGCTAATTGAAGCTTGTGTTCAGGGCAACTTGAATCTATGCACCCAGGATGCAGTTCTCGAATGTGGCTCAAATATAAACTTTTTTTTTTTTTGAGTTGGAGTCTCACCCTGTCGCCCAGACTGGAGTGCAGTGGCCGCTCCTGGCCACCGCAGCCTCGACCTGCTGGGCTCTGGCGATCCTTCCGCCTCAGCCTTCCGAGTAGCCAGAATTACAGGTATGCGCTACCACGCCCGGCTGATTTTTTGATTTATTGTAGAGATGAGGTCTCGCTGTCCAGGCAGGTCTCGAACCCGCGGGCTCAGGCAATCCACTCACCTCAGCATCCCAAAGGCGCGGGATTACAGGCTGAGCCACTGAGCCCGGCTTATAAACACTGTTAATATTAATTTTTGCCGCAGTTTCTTCCTTTAGGTCGACACCAGGCACTTAACCAGATCTGAGCATTTGGAGAGGGCTTCCTGGAGGAGGCAAAAGACCTGGGACAGACCTGTAAAGGATGGAGATGGGAGGACTGAGGTGTATTCCAATGCTGCAAGGCAGTATACAAGGAGCCAGCAGGCAAGGACAGCTTTGGAAGAGGCTGGTGAGCAACGGGAAGAGCCCCGAGGGTCTCCTTGAAGACTCAGTTCAGCGCCTGGGCTCGGCTGGCTTGGGTGTGAGTCCTGATCAGGCCTGGCAGGGCCCCGGGTGAGTTTCTTAACCTCTCTCTGTTGCTCTTTCCCTATCTGCCGAACGTCTTCTCCAACTCCTAGCTGAACATGCCATGTAGTTTTCTTTTCTACTTTTTTTACTTATGTAGAGTCAGGGTCTCATTCTGTCGCCCAGGCTAGAGTGCAGTGGCACAGTCACCGCAGCCTCGACCTCCTGGGCCCAGGTGACCCTTCCGCCTCTGCCTCCTGAGTAGCTGAGACCACAGGCATGTGTCACCATGCCTGGCTAAGGCGTTTGGGGTTTTTGTTTTTGTTTTTGTTTTTTTTCTGTAGAGACAAGTTCTCGCTATGTTGCCCAGACTGGTCTCAAATTCCTGGGCTCAAGTGATCCTCCCACCTCAGCCTCCCAAAGCGCTAAGATTACAGGCATGGACCGGGGTGCCCCACCATGCCAGGTATTTTTCTAAGCACTTTACTTGACATAACTCACACCAACCCTATGAGATAATGTATTATTTCCACTTAGCAGATGATGAAACTGAGTCATGAAATTTATTTGTTGAAGGTCACTGGCAAGCTGAAGGTGGTAACATCTACCTAACAGGATTCTGAGGGATAAATAAGAATAAGCAGGTTAAGCACTTAACACAGTGCCTGGCACACAATAGTTACTCAATAACTTTTGCTGTTTGTACTTATTTATCCTATAGGAAACGGGAAGCCATCGAAAGGCTTTAAGCTAGTAAGGATATTTTTAAAATAGGGCATCCAGGGGCCCAGAGTAGAAACAGAGAGAGCATGCAGTTAGAAGGCTGCTACAGGCCAGGGGTAGTGGGTCATGTCTGAAATCCCAGCACTTTGGGAAGCTGAAGCAAGAGGATTTGCTGAGATCAGGGGTTCGAAACTAGCCTGGGCAGCTTGGCAAGGCCTCGTCTCTACAATGAAAAAAAAAAGTTAGCCAGGCATGGTGACGTGATTTGTCTCTACGATAAATCAAAAAACTAGCCTGGCTTGGTAGCGCACGCCTGTAGTTCCAGCTACTTGGAAGGCTGAGACAGAAGGATTACCTGAGGCCAGCAGGTCAAGGCTGAGGTGGCTATGAGCATGCCACTGCACTCTAGCCTGGACAACAGAGTGAGACTCCAACTGGAAAAAAAAATGAAGGCTGCTACAGGGGAGGATGATGGTGGGGGCGGGACCAGGCCATGGGGCATGGGAGGGTGATGGATACCTGAGATATGGCTCCATCAACAAGCCTTGGGCATTAATGAGTATGTGGGTGGAAGACAGGAAGTGCCAGGTTTCTGGTTGGCCCTGAATGGCAAGTGGTGTCACTGACGGCGCAGGCTAGGGACCAGTTTGGCGGAGGGGCCAGCTGGAATGAGGACACGTGTTTTGGACAATTGATGTGTGTAGGGAGAATATGTGGGTGTAGTTGGTCCGCAGCTAAGACATACACAGGTTCAGATCCTGTGAGCCGTTTCACACTGGTAAGAAGTCCAGGAGAACAACACTGCCCGCTGCAATCAGCTAGCAAGCCTGGTACTGTGCCTGGCCCTGTGCTGTGTGCTTGGTGCCCTCATAGAACCCTCCCCCACAGACCTGGGAAGGGAGAATGTTTCTTGTCCTCAGTTTAGAGAATGGAAAATTTCAAGCCAGCAACAGAGCGTTAAACAGTAAATACAAGGTTGCACTCCATGGCTCACACCTGTAATTCCAACACTTTGAGAGGCCCAAGAGGGACGATCATTTGAGGCCAGGAGTTTGAAACCACCCTGGGCAGCATAGCAAGACTTCATCACTACAATATAAATAAATAAATACATTTTTTATGGTGGGCTTGGTGGTTCACACCTGCAATCCCAGCAGTTTGGGAGGCTAAGACAGGAAGATTGCTTGAGCCTAGGAGTTCAAGATCATCCCAGGCGACATAGCAAGACCTCATCTCTACAAAAAAAAAAAAAAAATCAAAAAATTAGTCAGACATAGTGGCGCACGCCTGTAGTCCCAGCTACTCAGGAGGCTGAGTCAGAAGGATCGCCTGATCCCAGGAGGCCAAGGCTTCAGTGAGTGGTGACTGCCACTGCACTCCAGCCTAGGTGACAGAGTGAGACCCTACTGCAAAAAATAATAATAGCTTTTATTTGTTTATTTTTGACTCGGAGTCTCACTCTGTCACCCAGGTTGGAGTGCAGTGGCACGCTCGCAGCCACCCCAGGGTCGACCTGCTGAGTTCAGGCAATTCTTCTGCCTCAGCCTTCCAAGTAGCTGGAAGGCAGGCCACCATACCCGGCTAATTTTTGTGACTTGTTGTAGAGACGAGGTCTCACCAAGTTGCCCAGGTTGGTCTCAAACCCCTGGGCTCAGGCAATCCTCTTGCCATGGCCTCCCAAAGTGCTGGGATTACAGGCTGAGCCACTGTACCTGACCTTCTTTTTTTTTTTGAGTTGGAGTCTCACTCTGTCACCCAGACTGGAATACAGCAACACGCTCACGGCCACCACAACCTCGACCTGCTGGTCACTGGTGACCTTTCCACCTCAGCCTTCCACCCAGAACTACAGGCGCGCACTACTGCGCTCGGCTCATTTTTTATTTATTGTAGAGATGAGGTCTCACCAAGTTGTCCAGGCTGGCCTCAAACCCGCGGGATCAGAAAATCCACTCACCTCGGTCTCCCAAAGTACTGGGATTTCAGGCTGAGCCACTAAGCCCCGTCTTTTGTTTGTTTGTTTTTTATTTATTTATTTTTTTGAGTTGGAATCTTACTCTGTCACCCAGACTGGAGTGCAGTGGCCACTCCCGGCCACCGCAGCCTCGACCTGCTGGGCTCCGGTGAGACTTCCACCTCAGCCTTCCAAGTAGCCGGAATTACAGGCATGCGTTACCACGCCCGGCTGATTTTTTGATTTATTGTAGAGATGAGGTCTCGCTGCCCAGGCGGGTCTCGAACCCACGGGCTCAGGCAATCCACTCACCTCAGCCTCCCAAAGGCGCGGGATTACAGGCTGAACCACCAAGCCTGGCTTGTTTGTTTTAATAAAGAGAAGGCAAAACTGAGTTCAGAGAGGTTCAGCTACTTTCCCAGTATCAAGCAGTGAACAGGTAGATCTGGGAGTTAAGCCCAGGTTGTGTGAATTCGGAAACAGAGCAAAGCCATCTACAGTCTGTGTGCCCTGTGTAAAAAAACACTGCAGGTCTGGACAACAAAAGAGAAGGCCCTGTCCCCAAGACTTTCCACTCTGCTACAAGTGCTCTCAAATCTATTTGTCTTCAGCATCCCTGGCTCCTTTTCCCATGGTTTCCTTGGGGGTCAAGGAAAAATTCTAAAATCAACCTTTCCCCTGTGCGGTGGCACACAGTACGCAGGAAAGGACACCTGTGTGCGGGCACCAGACAAAATACCCGTCTCTGTGCATCCTTCCTCTCCTCCCCGCACTCCTGTGACAGAAAGGGCACGGAGGCCAAGCGAGAGTGGGACAGGATCCCCCACCCCAATAGGAGGCCATGGGTAGCCAAGGCTGGCAAAGCCTCCACTTAGGAGGAGGACTTGGGCAGGGGTCTCCCCTTTTGCCACTATCCCTCTGTTACCTCTGCAGAGGGTTCCCCCAAGTTGCCCATTTCCCAAGATTGAAGATTGAGCTGGTCCTGGGGCCCCGAGGGAAGCTGGGAGGGGAGAAGAAAGCAAAGTGCTGCAGCCTTTCCCTGATCCTCATGATCGCATTCACAGAGGATTTAATGAAATGACGAAGTGAGATTTTCTGTCTTTTCTTTCCTTCCTTCCTCCCTCCTTCCCTCCCTCCCTCCGTCCCTCCCTCCCTCTCTCGCTCTCTCTCTCTCTCTGTCCTTCTTGCTTTCTTGCCAGGGTCTCACTCTGTCACCCAGCCTATAGAGCAGTGGCACACTCATGGCCACTGCAGTCTCGACCTACTGGGCTCAAGTGATCCTTCTGCCTCAGCCTTCCAAGTAGCTGGAACTACAGGCACGCACCACCATGCCTGGTTAATTTTTTTGATTTATTGTAGAGACACGATCTCATCAAATTACCCAGACTGGTCTCGAACCCCCAAGCTCAGGTAATCCAGTCACCTTGGTCTCCCAAAGGGCTGGGATTACAGGTGTGAGCCACTGCACGCAGCTCCGGCTCATATTTAAATGCCTGCTGGGCGCCAGGTCCAGTTCTGTGCAGTAGAGATATACCAAGGAGCAAAACAACTTTCTTACAATTATCTCAAAATAAAACATTTAATTTTTAAAAAACACAGTTATCTCAAAATCAAAAGGTTCATTTCAAAGCAAAGACAGGTTTTCTCTTCTCAGGAAGCTTCTATTCTCAAGGTGCAAGGGAAGGAGACCAGGCACCGCCGCTGGGTCCAGGGTGCACCTGGGCAGAAATTGACGCTGGTTTCGATTTTCTGTTTCTGTTGACCTAAAGAAGAAGCCAGGGTGAAATTACTGTAAAGAGAGAGTTTATCTGAGCCAAGTATGAGGACTGCAACCCAAGGGTATGCCCTGAATCTAAGCTCCTGCAGTGCAGTCCTCAAATTTGGAGGAGGCTGCAGTGAGCTATGATGGTGCCACTGCGCTCCAGCCTAGACGACAGAGTGAGACCCAGCTCGTAAGAAGAAAAAAAAAAGAACCAGCTCAAGGACATATGGACTAATGCTACTGCTTTTCTACTTTCTAACTTATTCTTTTTCTAATGTATATGTTTTCATTTCTTTTTTTTTTTTTTTTGAGTTGGAGTCTCATTCTCTCGCCCAGACTGGAGTGCAGTGGCCGCTTCCGGTCACCACAGCCTCGACCTGCTGGACTCCGGCGATCCTTCCGCCTCAGCCTTCCAAGTAGCTGGAACTACAGGCGCGCGCTACCACACACGGCTGATTTTTTGATTTATTGTAGAGATGAGGTCTCGCCAAGTTGCCCAGGTGGGTCTCGAACTCGTGGGCTCAGGCAATCCACTCACCTCAGCCTCCCAAAGTGCTGGATTACAGGCTGAGCCACCGAGCCCGGCCCCCGTATATGTTTTCTTATTTCTTCTTTCCTCACCTTTATTTGATATTTTCATGTTTCTAAATTATATCATGAATGATTATCTTGTTAACTTTTTCTGGGTTTAATAATAAGGTTGTTTTATTTATATATATATTTTTTATTTTTTATTTTTATTTTTGTTTGTTTGAGTTGGAGTCTCACTCTGTCGCCCAGACTGGAGTTCAGTGGCTGCTCCTGGCCACCTCAGCCTCGACCTGCTGGGCTCCGGTGATCCTTCCGCCTCAGCCTTCCGAGTAGCTGGAATTACAGGCATGCGCTACCATGTCCAGCTGATTTTTTTTATTTTTATTGTAGAGGTGAGGTCTCGCCAAGTTGCCCAGTCGGGTCTTGAACCCACGGGCTCAGGCAATCCACTCACCTCAGCCTCCCAAAGGCGAGTGATTACAGGCTGAGCCACCGAGCCCGGCATAATAAGGTAGTTTTAAAATCTAAATATGGCTGGACGCAGTGACTCATGTCTATAATCCCAACACTTTGGGAGGCCAAGGTGAGAGGATTGCCTGAGCCCACAGGTTCGGGACTAGCCTGGGCAACTTGGTGAGACCTCATCTCTACAATAAATCAAAAAATCCGCCAAGCATGGTGGCACATGCCTGTAGTTCCAGCTACTTGGAAGGCGGAGGAGGAAGGATCACCTGAACCCAGCAGGTTGAGGCTGGGGTGGCTGTGAGTGTGTCGCTGCACTTCAGCCTAAGAGGCAGAGTGAGACTCCAACTAAAAATAAAATAAATAAATCTAAATACATTTTTGAGTAAAGCTTCACGTGTATACTATTAGTTTTTACAAGTGCAATACTTGTTTATGTTATTTTGTAAATTAACAAACACTTTATTCTTGATTTCTCCCTTTATCCAAAAGCAGTTCTGGAGAATTTTAAATAGCTGATTTATAACATTAATTTTGATATTTAGCATCTTGTGAACAGGGCATGTGATCTATAGGACATCTGCACTTTGAAATTTACTGGGATTTTCTTTGTGGTGGAAAATATGATCAGTGGTTAAAATTATTTTGTGGATCCTGGAAAATTGTCTGAGTAACTTAAGAGCCCAAGTCAACCATCAAGATATCTAGAGGAACTGGGGGGAATAAATGTGGACAGAAAGTAGCTTCAAAGAGGAACTGACTTGGGCTGGGCGCAGTGGCTTAAGCCTGTAATCCCAGCACTTTGAGAGGCCAAGGCAAGAGGATTGCCTGAGTCCAGGAGTTCGAGACCACCCCGGGCAACTTGGTGAGACCTCGTCTGTACAATAAACTACATGCCTGTAGTTCCAGTTACTTGGAAGGCTGAAGAGGAAGGGTCGCCTGAGCCCAGCAGGTCAAGGCTGCAGTGGCCATGATCGTGCCACTGCCCTCCAGCCTGGGCGACAGAGTGAGACCCCAACTCTAAAAAAAAAAAAAAAAGAAAAAAGAAAAAGAAAAGAAAATTCGTGTCTGAGGATTCAACATAGCAAAACACAGCAGGGCATGGTGGCTCATACCTGCAATCTCAACACTTTGGGAGGCTGAGGCAGGAGGATCGCTTGAGCCCAGTAGTTTGAGACCAGCCTGGGCAACATAGCAAGATCTTGTCTCTACAAAAAACCTTAAAATTACCTAGGTAGGTTGGTGCGTACCTATAGTCCCAGATACTTGGGATGCTGAGGTGGAAGGATTACCTGAACCTAGGAGGTCGAGGCTGTGATGAGCCAGGTTCATGCCACTGCACTCCTGCCTGGGCAACAGAATGAACCCACGACTTGAAAACAAAACAAAAACCAAAAAAAATTAGCAAAATCCTCATTCTATGGCATTCCTCTCCACCCCATGCCAAGAAGTGATGCCTGGGGGTTTCCTGGTAATAATATTCATTATTCATTGCTCATTCCATTGCAGGATGCTTTATTCTCTACACAGCACTATCCTACGTGCATTATCTCATTGGATCTTCTCAACAAACACAGGTCACCTTAGGCCTGTTTTATAGCCAGTGAATCATCTAGAGATGGAGTCTGGCCAAGGCCGCACAGCCCTTTAGATTCCAGTCACTGACCCCCAACTCTGTTGGAGCTTGAACCCAGGTCCCTCCTGATGCCTTGGTGGGCAGGACTGTGAATTCCCTCTTGTGGAATTCTTCTCTGGCTTCACAAGAGTCTTTTTGGGAGCCTCTCTGAACCTATTCTGGTTCAGAAGACTGCCTGGTAATATTTATATATGGGGGGGAGGGAGAGACTGTCTTTTTTCTTTTTCCTTTTTTTTTTTTTTTGAGTTGGAGTCTCACTCTGTCGCCCAGACTGGAGTGCAGTGGCTGCTCCCGGCCGCCGCAGCCTCGACCTGGTGGGCTTCGGCGATCCTTCCGCCTCAGCCTTCCGAGTAGCTGAAACTACAGGCGCGCGCTACCACGCCTGATTTATTGATTTATTGTAGAGATGAGGTCTCGCCAAGTTGTCCAGGTGGGTCTTGAACCCGCGGGATCAAGCAATCCACTCACTTCAGCCTCCCAAAGGTGCGGGATTACAGGCTGAGCCACCAAGCCCGGTTTCTTCTTCTTCTTTTTTTTTTTTTTTTGAGTTGAGGTCTCACTCTGTCTCCCAGGCTGAAATGCAGTGGAACAATCACAGCCCACCATAGCCTCTACCTCCTGGGCTTAGGCATCCTCCCACCTCAGCCTCCTGAGTAGCTAGGACTACAGGCATGCACCACCATGCTTGGTTAATTTTTGTGTTTTTTGCAGAGATGAGGTGATGCTATGTTGCCCAGGCTAAATAGAGTTTTTTTCAGATCACTTAATTAATGCCTTAAAGGAAATTCATGAGAGCGATCCCTGATGTTACATGTACCCATTCTTATGAACAATAAACATTCACTGAGCCCCTGCCATGAATGTGATACCAGGTGCAGGGCTGGCCCGGACACCTACTGCGACCCAGATACAGGCTGGGGAGGACAGCCCCAAGGGACCTTCACGACAACCCTGATGTCCACGCACAGGACAAGTGTTTCCAGGCCTCAGCCTGGCCCTGCCTCCTCCTGTCCAGCCTCCCCATTCCCACCCTCCACCCTCTTTAATTCCTTTCACAAAAAGTGTCATTCTCCTTTTGCACAACACACTTTCACAATAGATAGTCTATTCAACCCAGAGCCCAAATCATCAGCAACCAAAAAGCTGGTTCCTCTTTCCTCCTGGGTTTCAACCATTTCTAAGAACAAAGAAGGAAGCACTTCTTTTTTGTCTGACTTCTTTCTCCTATGGACTGGAAGCTCCTTGAAGGCCTGCCCTGGGTCTTTTCACCATTGATTGTGGAATGAATGAAAAGCTGAGACTTTGTTTTCTAAATATATTAGTTATTGCTCAAAAATAATATGAGCATTTTTACCACAAAAACAAAACAATAAAGAGACACAAAGAAACTTTTGGAGGTGACAGATATGCTGATTACCTGGATTGTGGTGACTGTAACAGGAGCTTATACCTATGTCCAAACTCACCAAATTGTATATTTGATTAGTATACTTTTTTTTTTTTTGAGTTGGCGTCTCGCTCTGTCGCCCACACCGTAGTGCAGGGGCACGCTCACGGCCACCGCAGCCTCAACCTGCTGGGCTCAGGCAATCCTTCTGCCTCAGCCCTCCAAGTAGCTGGAACTACAGACACACACTACCACGTCCAGCTAATTTTTTTATTTATTGTAGCAACGAGATCTCACCAAGTTGCTCAGGCTGGTCTCAAACCCCTGGACTCAGGCAATCCTCCCACTTCGGTCTCCCAAAGTGCTGGAATTACAGACTTGAGCCACCATGCCCAGCCCAGTATACTTCTTTACTTACCAATTATGTCTTAATAACTCAGGAGGAAAAAAAGAAGGAAATACAGCTTGCTCAGGAAAGAGAAAAAAATACTTAATCATTACAAAAATTTGGCAAATACACTAAGGGATAAAAAATAAAAATCATCTATTATTCCAACAAACAAATAACTTTTTAACTTGCTGTATATTTCCTTCCAGACATTGTTTATGTATTTTTCTGGATAAATATACACGTATACACAAAACTTCAAAAATATATAATTCTGATGCATATACAATTTTGTATTCCAGTCAAAATATTAAGAATATTTCACAAATCATTAAAAATTCTTTGAAAACATGGTTTCTAGTAGTTTATATAGTATTACATCAAATGTGCTCAGCATGACTCTTTTTATTTAAAATTTTTAAAGTATGTGTAGAGATGAGGTTTCTCAGTTGCTCAGGCTGGTCATTTTTTTTTTGGTTTTTTTTTTTGAGTCAGAATCGTATTTGTCACCCAGGCTGGAGTGCAGTGGCACGCTCATGGCCACTGTGATCCACCCCCCTACTCTTAGCCTTCCAAGTAGCTGGAACTACACGCATGCGCCACCACACCGAGCTGATTTTTTTGATTTATTGTAGAGATGAGTTCTCGTCATGTTGCCTAGGCTGGTCTCGAACCGTGGGCAATCCTCTTGTCTCAGCCTCCCAAAGTGCTGGGATTACAGGCTTGACCCATCGTGCTTGATAAACATCTTTTTTTTTTTTTTTTTTTTGAGTTGGAGTCTCACTCTGTCGCCCAGACTGGAGTGCAGTGGCATGCTCCCGGCCACCGCAGCCTCGATCTGCTGGGCTCCGGCGATCCTTCCGCCTCAGCCTTCCAAGTAGCTGGAATTACAGGCATGTGCTACCACGCCCAGCTAATTTTTGATTTATTGTAGAGATGAGGTCTCGCCAAGTTGTCTAGGTGGGTCTCAAACCCGCGGGCTCAGGCAATCCACTCATCTCAGCCTCCCAAAGGCGCAGGATTACAGGCTGAGCCACCGAGCCCGGCTGATAAACATCTTTAACACACATCTTTGTTCACATTGCAGACTATTTTTCTCAAATAGATTTGTAGAGTTAAAGTTACTGAATCCAAGGGTAGAAACTTTTTCTTCTGAGTCGGTGTCTCACTCTGTCGCTCAGGCTGGAGTGCAGTAGTATGCTCACAACCAACCCAGCCTCCACCTGCTGAGTTCAGGCGATCCTTCCAAGTAGCTGAAACTATAGGCGTAAGCTACCATGTCTGTCTAATTTTTTGATTTATTGTAGAGATGAGGTCTCGCCAAGTTGCCCAGGCTGTTCTCAAACCCGTGGGCTCAGGCAATCCCTTCTCCTCGGCCTCCCAGAGTGCTGGGATTTTACAGGCTTGAGTCACTGCACCCGACAAGGGTCGAAACTTTTAAATTCCTCTGGGTCTATAATACAAACTATTTTCCAGGCTTTGTACCAATTTGCCCTCCTGTAGCAGTAAGCATCGCCATTGGAGCTTTTGTTTGTTTATTTATTTTTAACTGTTTGGTGAAGCTGGCAGGCCTGCTTATGGCCAATGGTTCATGTTTCCCTTTGGTGCATTTTTATTCTTACATTTGTGCATATAAGACCAATTAGTTTATTGGTTCAAGCCATTATGGGAATAAAACCATGTAAATGTGTACCCTTGACCACAAGGGGAGGTCAGAGGAGGTGAATTACTTGATGCACCCTGTCATTACTCCTGGAAAAATAATTCACAAAAGTCAGATTGTCATTTCATCTACCCATGCAGACTTTTCTTTCTCTGGGTTTTCCCTGAAAGCCCTGAGTATTCCTAAGCCATTACAATACGAGGGAGACCCAAAAAAACCCTCCAGATTTTATTTATAAAAAAATTGTGAGCCAGGCTCCATGGCTCAGCCTGTAATCCCGCGCTTTGGGAGACTGAGGTGAGTGGATTGCCTGAGCCTGCGGGTTCGAGACCCGCCTGGGCAACTTGGCGAGACCTCATCTACAATAAAAAAAAATCAAAAAATCAGCTGGACATGGTAGCACGTGCCTGTAATTCCGGCTACACGGAAGGCTGAGGTGGAAGGATCGCCGGAGCCCAGTGGGTCGAGGCTGCAGTGACTGGGAGCAGCCACTGCACTCCAGTCTGGGCAACAGAGTGAGACTACAACTCAAAAAAAAAAAAAAAAAAAAAAATTGTGAGCCCGGGCATGGTGGCTCACACTTATAATCCCAGCACTTTGGAAGGTCGAAGTGAGAGGATTGTCTGAGCCCACGGGCTCAAGACCAGCCTGGGCAACTTGGCAAGTCCTCATCTCTACAATAAATAAATTTTAAAAATTAGCTGGGCATGGTGGCACATGCCTATAGTTCCAGCTACTTGGAAGGGTGAGGTGGAAGAATTGCCTAAGTCCAGCAGGTAAAGGCTGCGGTGTCCGAGGGCATGCCACTGCCCTCCAGCATGGGTGACAGAGTAAGACTCCAACTTAAAAAAATCTGTATTTATTATTACTTCAGTCATAGGCTGGGCATGGTGGCTCACTCCTATAATCCCAGCACTTTGGGAGGCTGAGATGAGAGGACTGCCTAAGCCCACTGGTTTGAGACTAGCCTGGGCAACTTGGTGAGACCTCATCTCTACAATAAGTCGAAAAATTCGCCTGGCATGGTGGCACGTGATTGTAGTTCTAGCTACTTGGAAGGCTGAGGCAGAAGGATAGCCTGAGCCCGGCAGGTTGAGGCTGCGATGGCCGTAAGCACTGCACTCCAGCCTGGGTGACAAAGTGAGACTGTAACTCAAAAAAAAAAAAAGATAAAAATTAATTAACTCGGCGTGATGGCACATGCATGTAGTTCCAGCTACTTGGAAGGCTAAGGCAGAAGGATGACTTGAGCTCAGCAGGTTGAGACTGCAGTGGCCGTGAGCATGCCACTGCAATCCAGCCTGGGTGACAGAGTGAGACTTCAACTCAAAAAAAAAAACAAAACACAACAGAAACAAAACTTTAGTCACCTTCAAAGTACTTTCTATTAGATGCAATACTCATGCAATATTGAGATGCTTTTTTCATAGCTCAAAACTGTTTTTGAACTTGTCACTTTGAATGCTGTTTAGTGCTTCTGCTGTTTTTTGTTTCACCTCTTCCATATTGGCAAAATGTTTCTCTTTGAGGACTTTTTTCACCCAAGGAAACAAATTTTTAAAAAGTTGCTTGGGGTGAAATTAGGTGAATAGCTGAGGGTGGTATCCAAGGGTCATGCTTTTTTTGGTCAAAAACGTCTGAACACTCAGTGTGGACAGGTTTTACGTGCAAATCACCCATCGTGAAATGGGCACATGCGTTGAAAAAATCTCCCCCTAAAAATTAACTGAAGCTGAACACAGCATCTCACAATAACACTAGTTGGCACACTGATGCCCATGAGTTCCTGGAACACTTACCTAGAGAGGGAAGCCTGTAGTACAAGGGACCGGCCCTCCAAAAGATAATTTTGGGGGTTTTGGGTCCCCCTCATATCCTTGAGGATTCTGACTTGTTGCCCAGCACATCTTCTGTGGGGCTCTGGTCACTGACTTAGTTCTCAGTGACTCTCCTTCCAGTTCCTGACTCCCTCTGCATGTCCAACAAACCCAATTTCCAGGTGCCCCAGGCCCACCTCTGCTTCTGCAGTGCCTGTCTAGTTTCATCCTGGGGTCCTCCACCTTTCATTGGCTGGATTCCAGTTGGGGGGCTTGATGTCTACAATCATATATCAGATATTGCATAGTC
This sequence comes from Cephalopachus bancanus, assembly GCA_027257055.1. Taxonomy (NCBI): domain Eukaryota; kingdom Metazoa; phylum Chordata; class Mammalia; order Primates; family Tarsiidae; genus Cephalopachus; species Cephalopachus bancanus. The sequence goes on along the minus strand of JAPVLO010001143.1, from coordinate 142,565 downwards.
ACTAATATCTTTTAAAGTGTTTATTTAAGCTGGGCTCGGTGTCTCAGCCTGTAATCCCGTGCCTTTGGGAGGCTGAGGTGAGTGGATTGCCTGAGCCCGCAGGTTCGAGACCCGCCTGGGCAGCGAGACCTCATCTCTACAATAAAAATAAAAAATCAGCCAGACGTGGTAGCGCATGCCTGTAATTCCGGCTACTTGGAAGGCTGAGGCAAAAGGATCACCGGAGCCCAGCAGGTCAAGGCTGTGGTGCTCCCCGGCCACTGCACTCCAGTCTGGGCGACAGAGTGAGACTCCAATTCAAAAAAATAAATAAATAAATAAATAAAGTGCCAACAAAAGAAAGGGATTTTAATATTCACCTGCTAATCTCCCAGCAGAGTTACTCTGGTTAACACATCAACTGAAATGGTGAAGAGCTCTGTTTCATCCCTTTTCTCAGCTTGCCAGATTCCTCAGATTTTCGGAGATGGATAGAATATTCTGTAAGGTCTGCTGCATGAACGCATCCTCCCTCAGGGAAATCATGAAGATTAATACACTCTATAATAACACAAGGCTGGGTTAATCCCAGCACTTTGGGAGGCCGAGGCAAGAGGACTGCCTGAGCCCATGGGTTTGAGACCAGCATGGGCAACTTGGTGAGACCTCGTCTCTACAAAAAACAAAAAAATTAGCCAGACATGGTGGCACGTGCCTGTAGTTCCAGCTACTTGGAAGGCCGAAAAGGAAGGATCGCCAGAGCCCAGCAGGTCGAGGCTGTGGTGGTTGTGAGTGTGCCACTGCACTTCGGCCTGGGGGACAGAGTGAGACTCCAACTCAAAAAAACAAAACAAAAAAATAAATAATACCACAAGTACCTTAAAATTTCAGCTTTGGGAGGGTGGCAGAGATCCGAAAGGCCCTGGGGATGCCTCCATTGACTGCTTCTGTCTCAAAACACCTGATTTCTTTCTCTCTAGTGTGAATCTGGCAGATTCCTTGCTGCGGTTGGGCAAATCAGGGGATCTGGCTAAACGGTGATATCTGTGCACTTAGGCCCTTGCTGGTACCTCCCAACATTCGCAGAAGCTTTACAATTTATAAAATGCAGTACCATGTATCCCATGTCATATATCATCTGTTTTCATTCCTCCCATCAACCTAGGAGGTGGGCATTATTGAAGTTTAAAAGGTGTCAGAGAAGGGAGTGGGTCACCTGCCCAGAAAGGCTCTCCCAGCTAGGCAATTTGTAAGAGAAGGAAGACAGTGAGGAGTGGCAGGGACAGTGGCTCTGAAGAAGCCAGAAAAACAGAGATGCTGAAAGGGGACTCCCCAAAGAACATCCTGGCTACAAATTCTGGCTCTGTCACTCCACAGTTGTGACCTAGCGAAGCTTTTTTTTTAGTTGGAGTCTCATTCTTGTCGCCCAGGCTGGAATGCAGTGGCACACTCACCACCACTACAGCCTCAACCTGCTGGGCTTAGGCGATCCTTTCGACTCAGCCTTCCAAGTAGCTAGAACTACAGGCGCATACTACCATGCCCGGCTAGTTGTTTTTTTTTGGAATTTATTGTAGAGACGAGGTCTCACCAAGGCTGTTCTCTAACCCCTGGGCTCAGGCCCTCTCGCCTCAGCCTTAGCGGAGCCTTTAAGATTTTCTGTGCCTCAATCTCCTCATCTGCAAAATGATAAAGACACTTTCCTCATATAAAGCACTTATCCCAGCCTGGCACTAACGGAACTGTACAAGTTTATGTTGATTACAGCAGGTTCATAAAAGCAAAAAACTGCAAACATCCCACAAGTCCAACTTGTTTAAACAAATCACGATACAATGATAATCTGTGCCAGGTGTGGTGGCTCATGCCTGTAATTCCACCACTTTGGAAGGTGGAGGCAAGAGTATTGCCCTAATCCAGGAGTTCAAGACTAGCCCGGAAAACTTGGCAAGACCTTATCTCTACAATAAATCAAAAAAATTAGCCAGGTGTGGTGGCACATGCCTGAGGTTCCAGCTACTTGGAAGGTTGAGGCGAGAGGAACACCTGAGCCCAGAAGGTCGAGGCTGTGGTGACAGTGAGTGTGACACCACATCTCAGCCTGGGCAACAGAGTGAAACTCCAACTCAGAAAAAAAAATAAAAATAAAAAAGAGTGATAATCTGCATGTTCATATTGTGAGATTCGTTTTGGGGTTTTTTTTTGAACCAGAGTCTCACTCTGTCGCCCAGGCTGAAGTGCGGTGGCATGCTCACAGCCACCACAGCCTCGACCTGCTGAGCCCAGGTGATCCTTCCATTTCAGCCTTCCAAGTAGCTTGAACCACAGGCGTGTGCTAACACGCCTGGCTAATTTTTTTTTATATATTGTAGAGATGAGGTCTCACCAAGTTGCTCAGGCTGGTCTCAAGCCCCTGGGCTCAGACAGTTCTCTTGCCTCAGCCTCCCAAAGTGCTGGAATGACAGGCTTGAGCCACTGAACCTGGCTTGAGATTCATTTTTTTAAAAGGAAAAAAAAAGAATGATAATATGAGTGTTGACAAACAGGAAAAGACATTTGTGACATATTACTGAGTGAAAGTGGTTGCGGTTCAGTAGATACAGTGTTATGCCATTTTTATTTTTATATATGCACATATGTTTATTTATTTATTTATTTTTAGAAACAGAGTCTTGCTCTGACGCCCAGGCAGGAGTGTAGTGGCATGATCACTGCAGCCTCAAATTCCTGGGCTCAAGTGATTCTCCCGCCTCAGCTTCCCAACTAGCTGAGACTACAGGTGTATACCACCACGCCCAGCTACCATTTTTGCTAATTTTGTAAAAATAGGCTGGGCTCGGTGGCTCAGTCAATAATCCCAGCACTTTGGGAGACCAAGGTGAGTGGATTGCCTGAGCCTGCGGATTCAAGACCAGCCCAGGCAACTTGGTGAGACATCTCTACAATAAATAAAAAATTAGCTGGGCGTGGTAGTGCATGTCTGTTGTTCTGGCTACTTGGAAGGCTGAGGCAGAGGGATCGCCGTGAGCATGCCACTGCACTCCAGCCTAGGCAACAGAGTGAGACTCCAACTCAAAAAAATTTTTTTTTGTAAAAGCTATGTATTTATATATACAGTCATTCCTTTGTTTAACAATATTGATTTTGAACATTGATTTTACCATTTTCATGATGTGCTTTTAAATGTAGATATGGGCTATATGATGTCCAAGGGTATACACCAAAACATGTCTCTACAGAGATTTTCACTTTTGCTTAGTTGATTTCCAAATTCTTTCACAATGAACTTGTGTTATAGAGATAATAAAATGTTTACAATGCAGGAACTAGAACACAGGTGTCTGCCCGGATCCAGGGGGCATTTTGCTGGTGCCCACTTCATCTGCAGCTCACTTGGAGAACCAGGAACCCAAGCGGACGATGAGATTTGAGAGATTTTACTCAGGCTCTGGAAGAGTCATTAATCTACCCCACAAACATTCCCACTCCCCCATGTGAACTTTTGTGATTACTTCTTTCCCCTGAGCAAATACAGTCAGGTGCCTACTCCTAGGGTCCTCCCTAGATTTTCTGAGGCCCACCTTTTGAATCCTAGCTGTTCTTTAGGTAGGATACAACTCCACAGATCTGGCCGGGCCTTGGTAAACACAGTCATCAAGTTCCGGTCATGTTCCTGAGAAGACACCCCCGCCACCTTGGTCAGATGTGGGTGTTCCCCAATCCCAGCCACCCACTGGAACACAGGGCATCTTGGAAGGAATGCTTCCTCCATGGCTGACTCCTCGTGTTTCTGGTGTTTGAGTCACTCTGGTTTCAATCCAGAACATAATCTGATTTCCAGGTTGTAAGGGCACCTCCCTGATTTATAGTAATAGTGAATAAAAGCTACCATGTATTAGAGCTTATACTCCAGCCACCAGGCTAGGCATGGGTTCATTTAAGCCTCAAAACTCTGTGAAGCAGGTGTTTCATTCTCATTTTACAGATAAGAAAACTTAAAGAGGCCAACTGGCCCAGGAATATGCAGCAAGTAAGCCCTGTCCCTAAACCTAAGACACTGTCTCTGCTACCTACAGGTCTTCTTACCCCATTTTGTAAGTAAGGAAATTGAGTCTAAGTTATTCATTGAGGCCAAGTTACATACTCAGGTTCATGACACTTACACAACTGGGAGGGGCTAAAATTTGTACATTTCCCTTACACACTCCTCACTCCCCCTCTTGGATTCTACACTGCAGCAAACACTTGAACTCTTGACAGCTCCAAGAACCTGCAAGAATGTGCTCTTTAGACGGGCTCTCTTTGGGGCCTTTGAACAGGCTGTTCCCTCCCAAGCATTTGGCTGGCACAGATATAACCTCCTCCAGGAAACCATCCCTGACCACCCTAATCCAGGGACATTCTCAGATGCTTCCTTGGTTCACCCTTGCATGTGTCACATAACATTATGTCTTCGTTTCTTGCTCCTTCCCTGCCAATCTGCATAGCCAAAGCAAGGACTGCGTCTTGCTGACCGTGGCTGGCACAGAGTAAGGTCCTCAGTAAGCATTTGTTGAATGAATGCTTGACTCTAAGAGCTGCGTTTTTGCTTTGTTTGGATACAGCTTGGGCGTACTAAGTGGGAGGAGGCAGATAATGCGAGAAATGTGGCTTCCTGTATAACCTATGGAAAGAGTGTACTCTGCCCCCTGAATCCCGGCAGAGAAGGCTGTGGGGTCACTGGGGGCTCAGTGTGCTGCTGTGAAATCCATGGTGTCCTCCTCGCTGAACTAAGCTCTCAGGCTACTGCCTTCTCACTCCTAGTCAGAAACAAATCATGTTCTGAGTGACTGGAGTCATTGCTCAGAGCACCGGGAGCGGCTTTAGGGTGGGCCGAGGGGCCGTGGCCTTGGGGCTCTGGTCTCTAAAGGCCAGGCCTCCGGGCTCGGGGAAGGCGGGGAGGAGTGGCAGGTCCTGCCCCCGGGAGGCTGCAGTCACAGGGGGAGAGACAATGGGGCTCAGCATCTGCTCCTCCCTGGGAGAAGGGACCCTTCAGTGAAAAGCCAGGGAGAGCAGGGAAGTGTGGGAGGAATTGATGAGGAGAAGGGGTGGAGCCAAGGAGATGCAGCGGGAGGAAGGAAGGGAAGGGGAAGGAAGAGAGAAGGGAGGGGAGAGGATCCAGGCTTTCCTTCCTCTCGGTGACCCGGTCCTGAGCTTCAGCTCCCCCCCACCGGCATTGTTTCGTGCGGAAGCTCTCGGGGGCCCACTAGGGCCTCACGTTTCTCCTCTGTCTGCAGCCCCAGTCCAAGGGCCCGGCATCCAGCAGGTGCTCAATACTTACTTGGGAAAATGAGAAATGTGACCAACTTTGCTCTGGGAACTTTCCCTCGGTCTTCTCCCCACTCCTCCGGAGAAGCCGAGGACTGAGTAGGTTCTGGGAGCACGCCCAGGCGCCCCATGAATAATTGACCCTTCGTGGCGGTTCTACCCGGCTCTGTCCGAGGGCTCCGGACCCGCCCTGCGCCGGAGTCGAGGAGCGGCTCGGAGTGGCGGGTGTCCTGGAGGTTGGAGGCCGGGAGGCCTGCCCCGGAGCTGGGCGGAGGCAAGGCTGTGCCAGGTCCCGCGGCCCTTCAGGGGGCCGAGAGGGACTTGACCGCCGCGCGGCGAGCGGCCACGCCTCGGCGCCCCCCAGCAGTGCGCCCGGGGGCCGAGGCCCAGGCCCCGGGGGCGGGGGACCCCTCAAACCCACCGATCCCCGCGGCTCCTCGGAGCCCGTCCCCACCCGGGCGCTGGCGCTCGCAGCCCGCGCCGCTCCCTCAAGTCAGGCCGTCCAGGGCTCTGCCAACAGCTGTTTAAAGCCTTTTACTGTTCAGTGCTCTGCGGGGATGTTTGTTCGAGCCCATCTGCCTACTTTAAAAATACAGAAGTCAAGAACACACCCAGCCTGCCACCTCTGGTTGGGGAGGGGGCGACTCGATGCCCCTCGCCCGCACTTCGGAAGGAGCGGGCACCCGGGAGCCACCCCCGCGCCCCCCACGCCCGCTGCCTCTCCTTTCGGGAGGTCGCCCAGGCTTCTCATGGGGGGGGCAGGCCCCGTGCCCCCTTTGTGCGGGGCAGGGCAGGGCCCCCCATTTCCATGCGAGGTCCTGACGCTCCCCTCTCCCCCGCTTCAGTTAATCTTTGTTCCCCTTTTCTGCTGAGAGGAGAAAAAAAGAGAGAGAGAGAAAGAAAGAAAAGAAGGAAAAAAGGCGTGACTTGATTTTCAAACGAAACTCCCACAGCAAACAAAACCCTTTTAGAGAAATAAGAAAGGAGGAAGAAGGAAGAAAAGAGGGAAGAAAAAAAAAGGAGAAAGAAAACCCTCCGGGCTTTCAATTCGAGTGGGAGAGTTGAGCCGAAAGGAAGAGAAAGAAAGGAAGAAAAATCCTCTGCGGTAGAAAGAGAAAAGAAAACTTGGGCTGACAAGAGGGGGGTGCCGGGGGGTGGAAGGAAGTGAGAAAACAAAAGAGAGATAAAAGGGCTGCTTTTCTGTCTCTCTCTTCCTCCGCGAGCCGGGTTAGGAGGAGCTGTTTTGCATCCCTTCACGTCAGCCCTGCCTCATTCCCTTCTTCCAGGGAGGGAGAGCGAGCGAGCGAGAGAGCGAGCGCGGGGAGGGGAGAGAGAAAGGGGAGCCGGAGGGAGGGCGGCGGAGCGGCGGCGGGCGCGCGTGGAGGCGGCGGGCGCGCAGCAGCACCGGGCGGTGGGCAGCAGGAGCCCCCGGCCCGCCCCGGCCCGGCCCGCCGAGGGCCCAGCGCAGAGCCGCGCCCGGACGCAGGGTGAGTGTCCCGCGCGGCCCCCGGCCCCGCGGCCCCGGGCGGGCGAGCGGCGCGCCGGCGGGGGCGCGGGGCCGCGGGGCCGCGGGGGTGGGTCGCGGCGGCCGCGGCCGACCCGCCCCCCGCCTGTCCCCGGGGACGGCCGCGCGCAGGCCCGCGCCGCGCTGCAAACATGTCGTCTTTGCCTTTCACTTCCACATTCCCTCATGCCGGAGGGCTGGAGGGAGAGAGGGAGAGCCGGGGAAAGAGGGAGAGATGGCGTCTGGGGGGAGGGAGGGGAGGGGAGAGGAGGGAGAGGGGGAAGGGACGGAGGGAGGGAGCGAGCGAAAGAGGGCGAGAGCGAGGAGAGCGCGCGAATGAGAGAGAGGGAGGAAGAGAGAGAAGCAAAAATGAAAGGAAGCGCCGCGGCGGCGGCGGAGCGGGAGGCCCGGGAGGCGGCGGCGGCGGCCGTTCTCCGGCCCGCACGTGGGTGTCCCGGGGCCGGGCGCGCTCCCCCCGCACCCGGCCCGGACTCAAAGTTTCACCCCCTCGCCGCCCCGCCCCTCCGGCTGCCCACAAACTTTATTCTCCGAGCGGGTGGGGTTGCGGCGCGTCCCGGCCGGCCGGGGGTGGGGAAGGGCTGCGCGCGCCGCCGGGGGTGTCGGGGCGCCCCCCGAGGGCCACCCGGCGCCGCTCGCAGGACGCCGCGGGACCCCGCGCCCGGCTGGCGCCGGGGCGCCGGGTGCCGGGGAGCTCGGGAAGGCGCTCGCTGGCTGGGGGGATGGCGGGCGGGGTCCCCGCAGCCGGTCGTTAGCCTCCCGTGGCTCGGCCCCCCTTCCTCGTCGCCCTCTCGCCGTCTTCTCGCGGTCATTTTCCTAATTGGACGGAGCTGTGGGGCGTGATCGTCGGCGTCAGATCGGGGGCCCCAGGCTGCCAGGTGGGCGCGCAGGCTCGGGGACCGATGGGGCAGCCCCTGCCTCCCCACCCCAAGCGCGCAGATCCCACAGATCGGCCCTTCTGCCACCGCCCCCCTAACCGCGGACTTGCTAACTAGTGCGTATCGGTTTTTTTTTTCCAACTTGCCTTTTAAGATGACTTTTATGGGCGCTGCAAGTGCTTCCCTCCAGTCTGAGCTGTAGTTTGGGAAGATTTAAGAGGCCAGGGAGGTGCTTGTGTGGGTTTTAACTAACTCGAAACGGTCATTAATGTATCCCTAAGCTCTGTGAGATGGTTAGGGCAAGGCGTAGCAATATCCTGGGTGAGTTTTCACAGGGACACTTCGAAGTACTCGTCCTTCCAGGTCTGAGAGGGGCCTGCTGAGTTGTCCAGTGCGGGACCGTCCTCGTGCCCCACTCTTGAGCTGCGGGCCGAGTGCCCTACATGTGAAGGGCACTCCGAGCACCTTTATTTCTGTGCAAAATGGAAACTCCTGGTTTGTATTGACCGGAGGGAACATCACAAGTCCCCGTGGGCGCCTGGGAAATTCACAACCCCCCCCCACAGGTGTGCAAAGGAGGACTTTGCGCTCTTGGGGGTCACCCAGCCAGCTTTGAAGCTGTCCTCCCAGTCCGGCCTTTGTACACGTGTAAGTAAAAACAATCAAAGTTCATTTCTGCCAAGTAGAGGGCAGGGGGCCTGTGTCCCTACTGCATCCTCACCAGGGACCCTTAAAAAACCAGTAGGGCCACGTGGGGGAGGGGAAGAAACCCTGGCCTTAGCAAGCATTAGATATTAGAAAATGTACTGTTTTCCCATGTTGTGATCAAAGCTGTTGGGCCTTCCTGGTTTTGATTTGTGAGACCTCCAGTGGCCATCCCTTTCTTATTTGTTTTAAAGGGAATGCTATTTTTCTGTAGCTTTCTCGGTGGTTTTGTCAGCTGGCCCTCTGGCACCTGCCAGTCTGGGAGCAGAACCTCTAATTGGTCACCTGTAGTTCCAGCCACATTGGTGCTCAGTAACCTTCTGGAGCTAGCTTTCCTTCGTGAGGACAGTGAGGGCAGAGCTGCTGTTTTTTGGGCAGGGGGAGTTGGACATTTGAGCCACGTTTTCTTCTTCTAGCCTGGCCTGGTGGCCTGTGTCCCATGAAGGGAGCCGCAGTGAGTTGAAGTGGGAACAGAGGCTCACTCCTAGGGCCTTTTCCTTGTCTTCTCAGAGCTGAATCCTGGGTCTTGGGTGAGTCCTCATCCCACGGTGTGTGGTCAGTGGGCCATTTGTTCTGAGCTTGGATCTTTTCCATTTCCTACCAGGGAGACTTATTTTAGGCTCTGTCTAGAGACGAGTCAGACCAGGTCTGGAATGGGTCTCGAGTTGGAGGGAGACTAATGGGACCACCAGAGATTTTGCACTTCTATTTTAGGTTTGCCTTGTGGCCCAGAGATATTTCTAAGTGGAGTTGTGCTTGGAAAGAAGCACAACTCTCTAGAAGAGTAAATAAATAAGGGGGGACTCCTGCGCATCTCCTAGAAGACTCACTGGCGGATGTGCTCACCAGGGCAGGGAGTCATTTGTTGAATTAAGGTATTTGTGAATCTGCTGGGCTCTTGGTAATTGATCCCAGCCTTTTGACTTCAAAGCAAGTGATTGTCTAAAAGCAACTGAGGCAGGAAGAAAGCTCCGTGCCCATGATTGCCCAGTAAGTGGCAGAGCCAGCACTCAAGCCTGAGCTTTCAGAGTCTGTTTCCAGGGCTCCTTCCACAAGGCCACTGCCTCTGCTACTGCTGGGGATCTCGAATTAAGCTCAGTTCAAAGAACGTGACTGTGAGAACATGACACCAGGGGCTTAGGCTGCACAGGTGAGATGGGTAAATGGAGCGCCTTATTTTTCAGGGGTGTTACGCGTTGTCCTGGAGGATTTGACTGGCCAGTGTGACATCTAGGGGGAACTGGGTGATTCTGACTGTTTTAACACTGACTTCTTCAAAGTCTAAGTCAGAAGGAGCGGTTCACTCATCAGGATAGTCCCACATCACACCCTTTTTTGATCTGGAATGCTTTCTTCATACATGTGTGGGATTTATTTAGGATTGGTCGGGAGAAAAGAATAGGAATGTAAGGAAGGGCCTGAGACCAGAACTGATCTCTATTCATGGGCTAAGTCTGCTCCTAGAACGTCAGCGTGTAAGGGTAGAAGGCTTTGCCTTGGTCATTGCTGAGCCCCTGTGCCTAGTAGGGCCTGATCTGTAGTGAACCCTCAGTCAGTACTTGTTGAATGAATGTACAGGACATTAGGAAAAAGATTTGCTTTCCAGCAGGTGCCCATGAATGACACACAGAGGCAGGGACAGGGAGGTGATTGATGGGAGCTGCTGATGCAGAGTTGTGCTGTGAGTCATTGCTTCAAATAAGCTCCCAGACAGGTAGGCCGTAGGGGGCTGGGAAGAGTGGATCCTGAATGGGGTGGAGCTGCTGGGTGGAGACTTGTGCAAACAATAGAGAGGTTTTGGTTTAGACTCTGGTACTGGGAGAATAATAATAATCATGAGCCGGGCTCGGTGGCTCAGCCTGTAATGCCACGCCTTTGGGAGGCTGAGGTGAGTGGATTGCCTAAGCCCGCGGGTTCGAGACCCGCCTGGGCAGCGAGACCTCATCTCTACAATAAATCAAAAAATCAGCCGGGCGTGGTAGCGCATGCCTGTAATTCCAGCTACTTGGAAGGCTGAGGCGGAAGGATCCCTGGAGCCCAGCAGGTCGAGGCTGCAGTGGCCGGGAGCGGCCACTGCACTCCAGCCTGTGCGACAGAGTGAGACTCCAACTCAAAACAATAATAATAATAATAATAATAATAATAATAATGTATCCCGGCCAAGATTATGCTGCGTGCTTAATGTCATCCCTTAGTCCTTGTGGGTGCTAGCTACTACATTGTCACTCTCGTGTGGCAGAGGAGCTAACTAATTTGTCCAAGGGCACAGAGCTGGTATGTGAACCCAGATAGGCTGACTTTAAACTTTGCCTCCCTTGAGTGATGGTGAATGCCAGGGAGCTGGGCATTCAGTGCTTTGGGGTTCCTTGAAAGGATTGTAGCAGAGCGAAGCTGGTCAGAGAGTGTGCCCGGTCCTTTGCCAGGGCCCTCAGTGCCTGGAGGTGGCTGGCCCAGTGAGGCTTATAAGGAAATGCAGAGTGGCTGGTAACAGATCGAGGTATATTGTACTTGTAAAGATTTTTGTGTTTTGTTTTGAGTCGGGATCTCACTCTGTCACCCAAGCTGGAATGCAGTGGTAGCTGGGACTACAGGTATGTGCCACCATACCCAGCTAATTTTGGGTTTTTAATAGAGACGAGGTTTGTCTATGTTGCCTAGGCTGATCTCAAACTCCTGGGCTCAAGCAATCCTTGGCCTCCCAAAGTGCAGAGATTACAGGCGTGAGCCTCCACACCTGGCCTTGATAAAGATTTTAATTTTTTTTTTTGAGTCGGAGTCTCACTCTTGTCACCCAGGCTGAAGTGCAGTGGCATGCTCATAGCCACCACAGCCTCAACCTGCTAGACTCAGGTGATCCTTCCGCTTCAGCCTTCCAAGCAGCTGGAACTACAGGATAAAGATTTTTTTTTTTTTTTTTTAGTTGGCATCTCACTCTGTTGCCCAGGCTGGAATGCAGTGGCACGCTCATGGCCACCGCAGCCTTGACTTGCTGGCTCTGGCGATCCTTCCGCCTCAGCCTTCCAAGTAGCTGGAACTACAGGCATTACACTACCATGCTCGGCTTATTTTTTGATTTGTAGAGACGAGGTCTCACCAAGTTGCCCAGGCTGGTCTCGAACCCTCGGGCTCAGGCAATCCTCTTGCCTAGGCCTCCCAAAGTGCTGGGATTACAGGCTGAGCCACTGCGCCCGGCCCAGGATAAAGATTTAAGATAACTTTTTATCAGAAAAGTTGTATTTCAGCTTGAGTTTTGGTTGGCATAAATTTGAAACTGGCAGGAATTTTAAAGCTAAAAAATATCACTGTTGGCCTTGGCCTCCAGAAGATCATTCCCACTTACATAAACGTTAATTCCCACTCCAGGAGGCTGGTCCAGCCTGTCCAGACCACAGCAGCTACTCATTAATTGGTACTGTGCTGGGCCTGTCCTCGTGAAGCCTGCAGTCTCTCTGGGAGGCAGATGTGAAACTAAGGATTACACAAATGCGCTTTAATTGCAGTTGTTATAACTACTTCAAAAGAAAAAGTACAGAGGCATGGGAGTCAGTCATCATGGAGGAGTGGGAAAGGGAGCTTTCCTGAAGAAAGGGTGTTTCAGCAGCCACCTGAAGGGTGGATGAAGAGGCTTTGACCAGGGTGGCATAGTTCCTTCGCCTTAGTGTAGACCTTGCGACTCTGTAGGTGGGCCGATCGGTGGCATCGGCATTACCTGGGAGCTTGTCAGAAATGCAGAGTCCTGGGCCCCTCAGCAGACCTGCCAAATCTGCATTTGTGTGTGGTCATGTCTGGGAAGCACTGATGGACTCAAAGTACTGAACTGGGAGGTTGTCAGCTTTGCTGGGAACTGGTTGGGTGGCTTTGAACCAGTCACCTCTTGGGCAGAGGTTCCTTGTGGTTTCTCTTATCTTTGGCTTTTTCTGGTTTGAGCTAAGGATGAGGATTTGGGCTCATGCAGCATCCAACCCACATTGCCTTGGGGAGAACCTGCAGGCACCCTTCGTGCTTCTGTGGTCTGACTTGAGGAAACATTGAAGATGGACTGAACCATCAGAGCTCTTGAGAAGGATAGAATAATTCGCAAAAAGTGGGGGAGCTTGGTTGCACACAGAGAGACTGTCTTAAGGTAATCCTGGGAGGATTTGGCCTAAAACGGGGAAACTGGCAAGGGTCAAAAGGGCTTTGGGGAAGGCAGGTGAAACGTTTCTGCCAAAAGTGGAATGTGACACGAGGGAGAGAAGAACCTGCTCAGTAGTCTTATGCATGGGAACATAATACTTGAAGAATTGCCTTGGAGTTCTTCCCTGAGATCCTCACATCGCTGTAGAGAGGGCCAGAGGACTGAAATCAGGGGTCCTTGTCCCTTGCAATGTGTGGGTAGGCTTCAAAGATCAAGTGTAGGGCCAGGCCTTGGCAGGAGGATCACTTGAGCCCAGGAATTTGAGACCAGCATGGGGAACATAGTGAGACCACGTCTCTATTTAAAAAATCAAAAATTTGTCAGGTGTGGAGGCATGTATCTGTAGTCCCAGCTTCTTGGGAGGCTGAGGTGGAAGGATCACCTGAGCCCAGCAGATCAAGGCTGCAGTAGCTATGATCATGCCACTCCACTCCAGCCTGGGTGACAGAGTGAGACCCAGACTCAAAAAAAAGGAAAAAGGTCAAGTGTACAGAGGGTTGCATATGTGCACTTTTCTGAGAAGAGGACCCATAGTTTTCACCAGCCTCAAAGGGGTCTCTGGCCCCAAGAACTAGTCAAATGTCATTCTTTTTTTTTTTTTTGAGTCGGAGTCTCACTCTGTCGCCCAGACTAGAGTGCAGTGGCCACTCCCGGCCACCGCAGCCTCAACCTGCTGGGCTCCAGCGATCTTCCCGTCCTCAGTCTTCCGAGTAGCTGGAACTACAGGCGCGTGCTACCACACTTGGCTAATTTTTTGATTTGTTGTAGAGATGAGGTCTCACTAAGTTGCCCAGGCGGGTCACGAACCCGCGGGCGCAGGCAATTCACTCACCTCAACCTCCTAAGGCGCGAGATTACAGGCTGAGCCACCGAGCCCGGCTTCAAATGTCATTCTTAACTAACCTCACACTGCTCTTGTATTATGCAGTGCTTACTATGTGCCAGGCCCAATCCTAAAAACTTTACATGCATTATTAGCTGATTTAGGTTGAATACTTTTCCCAAGGTCACAGACCTAGTAAGTATCAGAGCCAAAATAAGAACCCAGGCACTGTTTGCAAAGCCCACCTTAGTAACAGGGCAGGCAGGACCGGGGCGAGCTCTTTTTTTTTTTTTTTTTTTTTTTAGTTAGAGTCTCAAAAACAGCAAAAAAGAACTTGCTAGCTGGGCATGGTGGCTCATGCCTGTAATCCCAGCACTTTGGGAGGCACAGGAGAGAGGATTGCCTGAGCCTAGGGGTTCGAGACCAGCCTGGGCAACTTGGCGAGACCTTATCTCTACAGTAAATCAAAAATTAGCCGGTGTGCTGGCACACTCCTGTAGTACATGCTGCTTGGAAAACTGAGGTGGAAGGATAGCCTGAGCCCAGCAGGTCGAGGCTGCTGTTTCCGTGAGCATGCCACTGTACTCCAACCTGGGCGACAGAGTAAGACTCTGACTCAAAAAGAAAAAAAAATCTGGGGAGTGAAGTGGTAACTGAAGATTGGGGTAGATTCTGAAAGGCAGGTATTAAAGGATATTAAGCAAAGCAGCCAAATATATGTCGAATCAGCAGCTTTGGAAGGTAAAATAACTGGTTTTTACTACCTACTAATTAATGTGTGCAGCTCGCAAACCTGACCTTTCCCCCATCCCCAGTGCCTTACCCCAAGTACAGAGGCCTTTTGTCCTCTGTTATTCATTTCTGTGTTAATTTGAGTTTTTATCCAGTATGTATTATCTTTATTTATATATATATATATATATATATTTTTTTTTTTTTTTTTTTTTTTTTTTTGAGTTGAAATCTCACTCCGTCGCCCAGACTGGAGTGCAGTGGCCGCTCCCGGCCACCACAGCTTCAACCTGCTGGGCTCCGGCGATCCTTCCGCCTCAGCCTTCCAAGTAGCTGGAGCTACAGGCACACGCTACCATGCCCGGCTAATTTTTTGATTTATTGTAGAGATGAGGTCTCGCCGAGTGGCCCAGGCGGGTCTCAAACCTGCAGGCTCAGGCAATCCACTCACCTCGGCCTCCCAAAGCGCGGGATTACAGGCTGAGCCACTGAGCCCAGCCTATCTATGTATTTGTAAATGAAGTAAAAGAACTATTAGAAACGGATTAGCCTCTGAGGGGACTTGGTTTTGTCTTTCACAACCACCACTGTGAAGGAGTTCCTGATATTAAATGTATATGCTCAGCCGGGTGTGGTATCTCACACCTATAATCCCAGCATTATGGGATGCCGAGGTGAGTTTACCGGTTTGAGATCAGCCTGGGCAACTTGGCAAGACCTCATCTCTACAATAAGTCAAAAATTAGCCAGGCATGGTGGCACGTGCCTGTAGTTCTAGCTAGTTGGAAGGCTGAGGTGGAAGGATGGCCTGAGCCCAGCAGGTTGAGGCTGCAGTGGTCGTGAGTGCATCACTGTACTCCAGCCTGGGTGACAGAGTGAGACTCCAACTCAAATATAAATATATATATATATATGCTCTATTTGTTTATTTCTGGGAGAGAACTGTTGTGACCCAACTAGCTTTCCTTTCTTTCCTCCCTCTCTCCCTGAAATAGAAGCAGAATCCAAAGGAGGTTCGAATGATCACTACAGAAGGCAGGACTGTCAACCCTCCACATTTAAACGGGAAACTGTAACTTTTGTGATGACTCTTGATTATGTGTGGTTTGTTTTCTGGGTGGTGCCTGGATGCTGTCCTGGACCAGTCATCATGGTGCGGCAGCAAGGGAATAGGCTTCCAGGTTGGGAAGGCTGAGCTGCATGTGTTGCGTAAAACACACCTGCCAAACTTTAGTCATTGTTTTATTGTCGCATCAGAAGGTCCTCATAAGGACCAAGTCCATGCAGGCCCTTCAGGAAGCATCAGGTCCCCCTTGGAGGCCAGAGATGCTGGTTGGTTGACCCACTCTGTGATATGTGATCTGGGCCCTGTGGACTCATAAGCCCTTGCCTCCCACCAGGACTCCACTCTCTAGCCATAGATCTCAAGACCATTTGTAGACATGCTGTTACCCAGAAGCAGGTCATCTAGGAAATTCTGAACTCTTGTCATCCCGCTGTACAGCCCTTTTTGAGGCAACCCTGCCCACCCCTGCCCCGGCTGGGAAACCTGTGCCCACCCTCCAGGTGCCCACCATTAAACCCACCCCTTGTTCCTCTGTGTCCTGTCCTGGCCACCTCCCTAGGACTATACACCCCACATCGCCTAGTTTCCCAGTTCCCCACATAAAGCTACAGACGCCCTGTCTCCCATCTCCAACGCCCTTCCTGTGTCACTTCTCTTCACCCAGGGTTTCACAAAGAAGAGTTCATTCACTCTTTCCATTCCCAATTCCTCTCTCCCCGCTCCTTCTCTCCAACTCAACAACAGTGGAGAGTATTTCACCCTCCCCTCCACCCGGCTCTCTAGAGATCCCTGGCCACCTCCTAATTACAAAGTGGCCCATGTTGTGACCTCTGCTTACCTGACTTCTCTGTAGCAGTTGCTGTCATGGACAGTCTTCTCCTTCAGGGATCTGGCTCATCACTTGGTCCTCCTCCTACCTCTCTGATCCTGCTTTTCCCGCCATTCTCTCCTCCTCTCGCTGTGTCTTGGTGCCTTGGCTTACCTCCGTGCTATGACTGGTTTCACCCATACAGTGAGGACTTTTGGCCTGTATCCTAGCGCACATGTCTCCTGTAGACAGCCTCGAGCCGGATTTTCTTCAGTTGTTAGTATAGCCTGATATCTGTGCAGTTTAACTGGAGGGTTCAGGCCATTTACCTTTATTATGGTGCTGGATATATATGGATTTCTTTCTATCATCTTATTTTGTGTTTTCTGCTTGTTATTTTTCTGATTCCTCTCTGTTCACTCACTGCTGTCCCTGTTCACATTCATTTGTCATACAGTGGTTTAGCTGCAGCTTGTTTCTCTCTTTAATCCCACAAATTGGATATTATTATTATTATTACTACTACTATTTAGAGAGATGGGCTCTCACTGTGTTTCCCAGGCTGGTCTCAAACTCCTGGGCTCAAGCAGTCCTCCTACTTTAGCCTCCCAATGTGCTAGGATTATAGGAGTGAGCCACCACATCCAGTAAGCACTATTTTTTTTTTTAGTTGGAGTCTCACCCAGACTGGAGCGCAGCAGCACGCTCATGGCCACTGCAGCCTCAACCTGCTAGGCTCAGGCGATCTTTCCTCCTCAGCCTTCCAAGTAGCTGGGACTATAGGCACGCACCACCATACCCGGCTAATTTTTTAATTTATTGTAGAGATGAGGTCTCACCAAGTTGCCTGGGCTGGTGTAAAACCCATGGGTTCAGGCAATCTTCTCACCTTGGCCTCCCAAAGTGCTGGGATTATAGGTATGAGCCACTGCGCCCGGCCCCTTTTTTTATTTTTTATTTTTGAGTTGAGGGCTCATTCTTTGCACAGACTGGAGTACAGTAGCATAACCATGGCTCACCACAGCCTTGACCTCATGGGCTTAGGCAATACTTCCATCTCAGCCTCCTGAGTAGTTGGGACTGTAGGTACATGCCACTACACCTGGCTAATGCCACTACACCTGGCTAATTTTTTTTCTTGTAGTCATGTTCTTACCCTGTTGCCCAGACTAGAGTTCATTGACATGATCACAACTCACTTCTGTCTCAAACTCCTGGGCTCGTACGTGGATAATTTATTTTTGTAGAGACAGAGTCTCTCTATGTTGCCCAAGCTCATCTTGAACTCCTAGGCTCAAGCAGTCCTCTCACCTCAAACTTCCAAAGTGCTAGAATTTTAGGTGTGAGCCACTGTGCCCGGCCATCTCTCAGTTTCTGTGTTTTTTTAATTTTCTTTTAAGCTATCAGTTTCTGTGTAGCTGAAATTTTTATTTCATCCTTATTCTGAAAGATAGTTTTACTGGGTATAAAACATTAGTTTGACAGTTATTTTCTCTTAGGCATTATTCCACTGTTTTCTGACTTTCATTGTTATTAAGAAGCTAATAGCCCAATTACTGTTCTCTTGAGTAAATTCTTCTTTCTGGTTGTTTTGTATGTCTGTGTATGTGTGCTTGTGTGTGTGTATGTGTTTCATGCTTTGCAGTTAATTCACTATAACGTTCTAAGGAATGGAGTATATTTTATTTGGTTAAGGATATTCACTAGGCTTCCTGAAATCAAGAATTTGTGACTTTTGTCAGTTCTAGAACATCTTCAGCCATTATATTTCTCTTTGAATGTTGTTTATTCATCATTATCTCTGTCTGGTCTCTCCTTTGGAAATCCATTTATTGGTATATTAGATCTTATTCTATCCTTTGTGTTTCTTTTTTATTTTTAATCTTTTTCTTATTTAGGTGTTTTCAGGGTAATTTCTTATTTGTCATCCAGTTCACTAATTCTCTCTTTAATTATCTCTAATCGTCTGTTTAAGCCCTTCCCCTGAGGTGTTTTTGTTTTTGTTTTTGATTTTTTGAGTTGGAGTCTCACTTTGTCACCCAGGCTAGAATGCAGTAGCACGCTCACAACCACCACAGCCTCGACCTGCTGGGCTCAAGTGATCCTTCCACCTCAGCCTTCCAAGTAGCTGGAACTACAGGCATGCACCACTATGCCTGGCTAATTTTTTTTATTTATTTATTGTAGAAATGAGGTCTTGCCAAGTTGTCCAGGCTGGTGTCAAAGCCGTGGGCTCAGGCAATCCTCTCACCTTGGCCTCCCAAAGTGCTGGGATTATAAGCATGAGCCACCGCGCCTGGCCAGAGGTATTTTTAGTATCACTATTAACTCAAATATTTAATATATTTAATCTGTTGCAGTTATTATTTATTTATGTTCATTCATTGAGTTTTTAAAATGATATATATCTGGATGGCTGTTTTTCTGTGTTTTCTTTTCAAGATTTTGACAACTTATTATTTGTGTTTCTATTTTATTCATTTTCTTTCTTTCTTCCTTTCTTCCTTCCTTCCTTCCTTCTTTCCTTCTTTCCTTCCTTCCTTCCTTCCTTCCTTCCTTCCTTCCTTCCTTTCTTTTGGGAGACATGGTCTTGCTTTGTCACCCAGGTTGAAATGTATACCTCATAGCAGTCTTGACCTCTTGGGCTCACGCAATCTTCTCATCTCAGCCTCCAGAGTACCTGGAATCACAGATGCACACCACCATGCCTGGCTGCTTTTTTTGTTTGTTTTTTGTAGATATGAGGTCTTCCTTTATTACCCAGGCTGGTCACAAACTCCTGGCCTCAAGTGATCCTTCACCTCAACTCCCCAAAGTGCTAGGATTATAGGCAGGAACTAAGCACCCAGCCCTGTTTTATTCTTTTTTAAATATGCTTGGTCTTTTTTTTTTTTTTTTTTTTTTGAGTGAGAGTCTTACTCTGTCACCCAGGTTGGAGTGCAGTGGCACATTCACAGCCACTGCAGCCTTGACCTGCTGGGCTCAGGCTATCCTTCTACCTCAACCTTCCAAGTAGTTGGAACTACCACGCACAACTAATTTTTGATTTATTGTACCACCATGCCCAGCTAATTTTTTATTTATTGTAGAGACTAGATTTATTGTGGAGATGAGTTCCCACTAAGTCATCCAGGCTGATCTCAAACCCTTGGGCTCAGGCAGTCCTCTTGCCTCAGCCTTCCAAAGTGCGAGGATTACAGGCATGAGCCACTTCACCCGACCATGTTTGCTCTTTAAGAAAAAAAAAACAACTCTTGTTTCTTACTTGTGTTTTTAATTCCCCATTTTATTTCTTCTGTCATATAAAATATTTCATATTCTATATGAGTCTAATATCTGAAGTATTTGCAAGTATGTAGTTCTATTGTTTGATGCTTCTGCTGATTCCCACTTATGTGACCTTGTTTTCTTAAGTGTTTCATGATTTTTGATTGTGAACTTATGTTTGTTGGAATTATATCTATGAGAATTTTTTGAGGTATAGGATGAGTGTACATTCTTTCAGGAGGATGTGTCTTTCCTTCTGCTGGATATCTGAAGTCCCTACTGATAGATCCATTTATTTACAATTCTTAGTTTGCAATTTTGGGAAGCAGAGCCCAAACCCACATTAGAGTCTACCATCAACCACACATTCTCAGAAGAACCTTTTTTTTTTTTTTGTAAGTCCACCCACAGGCAGTCCTAAGTAAGATTACTTCCTTCCTGATTATATACCACAAGACACTCAGCTTTGACCCATTATTGCTTTAATGCTGCTCTCAATTTTTGGTCAAAATTCTAGTTATGTCAGACCCAATTAAAAACTGGATATCCTCTGAGACTTCCCCATACCATCCTGGTCTTTCCATAGTCACAAGCCACTTGTGCCTTACCTTTTAGTCCAGCAATATTTGTTTTCAGATCCCACACTGGACTGTGAGCTTTGAAAGCACAGAGCTGTGTCATTTATTTCTGGAGCCCAGTGCCTGGCTCACTGTTGGGCAGAGTAGCTGTTTAATAGATATCTATTGATTGAACAGAATTTATGACAAAACCAATACTTCTCTTCTTCTTGAATAGTAATAAAAAAAAAATCACAAGCACAGACCTGCCCTGTGATCTTGGACAAGTCCAGTTCACCTCTTTGGATCCCAGTGTCCTTAGCTATAAAATGAAAGGAAACTTCTGTCCTTAGCTATAAAATGAAAGGAGGTTTCTGCTTGCTCTTAGATACGAGATTCAGGTTGGCTCATATAGCTGTCAGGCATGACACCATGGATCAACTCTGGGCTCCCAGATGGTATCAAGGGATAGGAGGGCCATGGAGAGAAAGCATGGTTCTGATGTTACTGGGTATGAGTTGGAAGAGAGGAGGGAGAAAGGACTTCAAGGTAAGTTAATTTAAGATAAAGATGACATTTTAAAAATTTGTGACTTCAGACAACTAGATGGCTATCCAAAAAGCAAACAAAAATAAACAGTGTTCAGCCCCTGTAGTGTCAGCTACTGGAGAGGCTGAGTTGAGAGGACTGCTTGAGTTCAGGAGTTTGAAACCAGCCTGGGCAGTATGTTGAGACCCATTAAAAAAAAAAGATGAACACAGTAAATTCCTGAGGGATTAAAGATGGTAAACTTTTAAAAGATAACTTCAGAGAAAATACTTTCTAAGTACGACTTAAAACCCAGGATTCTGGTGAGGTGTGATGGCTCATGCCTGTAATCCCAGCTCTTTGGGTGGCTGAGGCGGGAGAATTTCTTGAGCTCAGGAGTTTGAGACCAGCCTGGGCAACAGTGTCAGAGCCTGTCTCTACCAAAAAAAAAAAAAATTAAAATTAAAAATTAGCCAGGCAGGGTGGCACATACCTATAGTCCCAAGTTCTTGGGAGGCTAAAGCAGGAGGATCCCTTGAGCTCAGGAATTTGAGGCTGCGATGAGCCATGATTGTACCACTGCACTCCAGCCTGGGCAAGAAAGTGAGACCTTGACTAAAAAACAAACAAAAAAAATCATAAAAGAGGCCAGGCTCGGTGGCTCAGCCTGTAATCCCAGCACTTTGGGAGGCCTAGGTGAGTGGATTGCCTGAGCCCACGGGTTCAAGACCCACCTGGGCCACTTGACGAGACCTCATCTCTACCATAAATCAAAAAATTAGCCAGGCGTGGTAGCACATGCCTGTAGTTCCAGCTACTTGGAAGGCTGAGGCGGAAGGATGGCCAGAGCCCAGCAGGTCGAGGCTGCGGTGGCCGGGAACGGCCACTGCACTCCAGTCTGGGTGTCAGAGTGAGACTCTAACTAAAAAAAAAAAAAGAAATCATAAAAGAGAAAAAAATCAATATATTTGACTCTGCAAGTAAGGAATTTCTGCATGTCAGAATCATTATAAAGTCAAAGGAGTCTCCCAGTTCTCAAAACTGGAAAAACAATATTGCAGCATATATTATAGATAGAGCTCATTTCCTTAGTACCTAAAGAGCTTCTACAAATCAACAAAAGACCATCAATCCAATTTTTAATTTTCATTTATTTATTTTTTTGAGTTGGAGTCTCACTTCCTTGCCCAGGCTGGAGTGCAGTGGCACACTCACGACTACCGCATCCTCAATCGGCTGGGCTCAGGCAATCCTCCTGCCTCAGCCCTCCAAGTAGTGGCTGGAGCTGCAGGCAAGTGCCACCATGCATGGCTAATTTTTTTATTTATTGTAGAGATGAGATCTTACCAAGTTGCCGGGACTTGGCCTTAAATCCCTGGGGTCAGGCAATCCTCTCACCTCCCAAAGTACTGGAATTACAGGTGTGAGCCACCGTGCTTGGCACAATCTGATTTTCTTTTTTTTTGAGTTGGAGTCTCACTCTGTCGCCCAGACTAGAGTGCAGTGGCCGCTCCCAGCCACCGCAGCCTCGACCTGCTGGGCTCTGGCGATCCTTCCGCTTCAGCCTTCCAAGTAGCCGGAATTATAGGCATACACTACCACCCCCGGCTGATTTTTTTATTTATCGTAGAGATGAGGTCTCACTGCCCAGGCAGGTCTCGAACCCGCGGGCTCAGGCAATCCACTCACTTCAGCCTCCCAAAGGCGCAGGATTACAGGCTGAGCCACCGAGCCCGGCTCAATCTGATTTTCAAAGTGGACTAAGAACATGGACAGTTCATAGAAAAGGAAATACAGACAGTTCTTAGCCATATGAGAACATGTGCAGCCCACTAGCAATAAGAGAAACACAGATTTACCGTGGAGACGAGACAGACAGTGGGGAATACAAACTTACAATAGTTGATAGAAGTGTAAATCACCACAGCCTTTATAGAGAGCATTCTGACAGTGTTTATTAAAATTAAAAGTGAACCGGGCTCGGTGGCTCAGCCTGTAATCCCAGCACTTTGGGAGGCTGAGGTGAGTGGATTGCCTGAGCCCGTGGGTTCAAGACCCGCCTGGGCAACTTGGTGAGACCTCATCTCTACAATAAATCAAAAATTAGCCGGGCGTGGTAGCGCGCGCCTGTAATTCCGGCTACTTGGAAGGCTGAGGCAGAAGGATCGCCGCAGCCCAGCAGGTCGAGGCTGCAGTGGCCAGGAGCGGCCACTGCACTGCAGTCTGGGCGACTGAGTGAGACTCCAACTCAAAAAAAAAAATTAAATTAAATTAAATTAAAAGTGCACAAGCCCACTTCTGGAAATTTCTCTTACAGATATGTACATGCCTGTGAAATGATGCATTTTTCAAGATAGGTCATTGCATCTTTGCTTGTAAAAGGGGGGATAAAATAAACCACCAAAATGTTCATCAGGAGAGATCTGGTAAATAAATAATCCTACTACCATGTAATGTAGTTCCATGCAGCTGTGAGAAAGAATGTGAAAGCTCCCTGTACAATATCTTCTCTCTCTCTCTTTCTCTCTCTTTTTTTTTGGAACGAGAGTCTCACTCTGTTGCCCAGGCTGGAGTGTAGTAGCACACTCATGTCCACAGCAGCCTCAACCTGCTGGGCTCAGGTGATCCTTCTGCCTCAGCCTTCCAAGTAGCTGGAACTACAGGCATACATCACCACGCCTGACTAATTTTTTGATTTATTGTAGAGATGAGGTCTTGCCAAGTTGCCCAGGCTGGTCTCAAACCCGTGGGCCCAGGCAATCCTCTCATCTCAACCTCCCAAAGTGCTGGGATTATAGGCATGAGTCACTGCACCTGGCTGCTTTTTTCTTCCTTCCTTCCTTCCTTCCTTCTTTCCTTCCTTCCTTCCTTCCTTCCTTCTCTTTCTTTCTTTCTTTTTTTCTTTCATTCAGGTCCCACTTGTCTATCTTGTCTCTTATGGCATGGGCTTCTTTTTTTCTTGAGACAGTATCTCACTCTGTCACTTAGGCTGGAGTGTAGTGATATGCTCCTGGTTCGCTACAGCCTAAAATTTCTGGGCTCAAGAGATCCTCCTGTCTCAACCTCCTGAGTAGCTGGAACTACATGCGTGCACCATTATGCCTGTCTGATTTTTGTATTTGTTGTAGAGAAGTGGTCTCACTATGCTGCCCAGGCTGTTCTTGAACTCCTGGGCTCAAGCGATTCTCCTTCTCGGCCTCCCAAAGTTCTGGGACTACAGATGGCATGAGCCACTGTGCTTGGCTCTTTTTTTTTTTCTTAAACCAGTATTTCATTTGTCCAGGACCAGCAGCAGCACACCATGGCCTGGGCCCATACCTCCTAAAGGAGTGAGTGTAAACTTCCACTCCCACTTCTCTAGCTGGCTTGTGACCACTGGGCAAAGCTCAGGCAGTAGGTGGTGGAGGCAAGCCCAGGACCACATCAGACACAATGAGCCACATCAGACACAATTAGGATTAGGGTGGGCTCTGCAGTCCTACCTTTGAAGCTCCCAGGTTTCATCACGATGTCTGAACTTTAGCATTATTTCAAGGGATCTTTTATTTCTGTGTGTAAACTGGCCTCAGATAGGTACCAGCTGCTGCCAGGTGCTGAGGGAGCACTTCCTGGTGCCTTAAGCTGGTGCCTTCACTTTGCTTATGGTGGGGAAGTTTTCGGGGCTAAAGGCGTTTGGTACTTGGAAGACTCTGGAAGAATAACTTACAAAATATTTTTCTATCCAGAAGTACAACTAGATGGCATCTCTTTAATTAAAGAGAGAGAGAGGTACTTTTTTTGTTTGTTTGAGTCAGAGTCTCACTCTGTCACCCAGGCTGGAGTACAGTGGCCCAATCATAGCTCACTGCAGCCTAGACCTCCTGGGTTCAGGCAATCCTTTTCCCCCAATTTTCCAAGTAGCTGGTACTACAGATATTTGCCACCATACTTAGCTACTTTGTTATAGTTTTGGGGGGTTTTTTTTTAGAGTCTCACTGTCGCCCAGACTGGAGTGCAGTAGCATGCTCATGGCCACCACATTCTCAACTGCTGTGCTTAGGTGATCCTTCTGCCTCAGCCTTCCAAGTAGCTGGAATTATGGGCGTGTGCCACCATGCCTGGCTAATATTTTGATTTATAGTAGAGATGAGGTCTCGCCAAGTTGCCCAGGCTGGTCTTGAACCCCTGGGCTCAGGCAGTCCTCTTACCTTGGCCTCCCAAAGTGCTGGGATTACAGGTGTGAGCCACTGCACTGGGCCTGAAAGATGCAGTTTAAAAAATTTGTCTCAGCCGGGCTCAGTGGCTCAGCCTGTAATCCCGTGCCTTTGGAAGGCTGAGGTGAGTGGATTGCCTGAGCCCGCGGGTTCGAGAGCTGCCTGGGCAGCGAGACCTCATCTCTACAATAAATCAAAAAATCAGCTGGGCGTGGTAGCGCATGCCTGTAATTCTGGCTACTCAGGAGGCTGAGGCGGAAGGATCGCCGAAGCCCAGCAGGCGAGGCTGCAGTGGCCCGGAGTGGCCTGCACTCCACTCTGGGTGACAGAGTGAGAATCCAACTCAAAAAAATAAAATAAAATAAAAATAAAAAATTTGTCTCACAGAAGCACTTGTGCTGTTTTTCCGAATAAGGTACTGATTATGTCCTCTTGGCTAATGAGAAATGCTGTATGGAGAACAAAGCTAACGGTGCTGACCATACATAACATGAGGCTATAATTTATAGGATACAGATTCACCAGGGGAAGAATTTGATGTCTTTAAGAGATACAAAATCATCCAGCACCAGCTGTCCTTGTGTGCAGTGTCATGTTTATTTTCTAACTTGGAGTTATCATTTAAGAAAGAGGCAGGATCCTTTGGGGCTGAGGGTCGGTCACGGGTAGGACATTTTCAGGATCGGTGGGCCGGAACTGGCATGTCCAGCACTTTGTCACTGTGCTGCTTGGCATCTTACAAAAGATGCATCCTAATGACCCACCTGTCCATTTTTGCCTGTTTGATCGATAAAGGTGGAAGTGTCTTGACTGTCACAGTGCTGTCCCCACTATAAAGTTTGTGCCATCAGTGCCCCCTTATCTGCTGAATGCACGAATGGAGGAGGTGCCCTGGACACACCTACCAAAGGATGCATTTGGATACTTGAGATAGACTTTAAGTCTTTTGCTTTTGATCGTAAAGAGGACTGGAGACTTGTAGACGCCTCCCATTGCTCCTCAGGCTTTCCTGGCACTTGAGTCATTGAGTCCCGCCCTGTGGAATTTCTCCTTCCTTGGGCTGGAGGGCAAAGCGAAGATGACTTCTGTGAACACACACTCTGAGGACCCTGGACACCCTTCCCAGCCTTCTGCTCCAATATCTTGTGTTTTGTCTCATTATCCAGAAAGACTCCTGTGTAACATCAGCTGGATTCTTTTGCCTGTTATAGAGCTCCTTGGAATTTCTCTTCCAAACTCCTACATCGGAGATTTTCTACCTTGGTTGTAAAAATGCGTTCCCTGTCGCCATCTAGATGAACAAATTTCAGCACAGGAACTGGCCTTTTTTCTCCCCTCCCCCTGAATTTACTGTCTAAAGGAATGGCCATTGTCCTTCCCTTCTTTTATTCCCCTATTTTTCTTCTTCTTTTTTTTTTTTTTGGCAGAAACGGAGTCTCACTATTTGTCCAGGAGTCTTGAACTCCTGGCCTCAAGCAATACTCCTGCTTCAGCCTCCCAAAGCATTGGGATTACAGGTGTAAGCCACCGTGCCCAACCCATTTCCCTGCCTTAAACTCTGCATTTTTGCACCTCAGCCCCTCCGCATGTGCCTCATCTCTCCACTCCAGCTACAGTTATGTGAAGGGCCTGTATAGAAAAGTTGGGTCCTGAGTATTTGTGAATAATTTCGGGAGGATTTGGTTCCCTGCTGGCAGCTCTCCCACTTCTTGTACTCACTAGAGCCTTATGGAGGATTCTTTACTAGGTTGTTTTGTTTTTTGAGTTGGAGTCTCAGTCTGTTGCCTAGGCTGGAGTGCAGTGGTATGCTCATGACCACTGCA
The DNA here is from genome assembly GCA_027257055.1 of Cephalopachus bancanus. NCBI lineage: Eukaryota > Metazoa > Chordata > Mammalia > Primates > Tarsiidae > Cephalopachus > Cephalopachus bancanus. The sequence goes on along the minus strand of JAPVLO010001143.1, from coordinate 116,200 downwards.
ACCTCGACCTGCTGGGTTCAGGTGATCCTTCCTCCGGAGCCTTCCAAGTAGCTGGAATTACAGGCACACGCCGCCGCACCCAGCTAATTTTTTTATTTATTGTAGAGATGAGGTCTCACCAAGTTGCCAGGCTGGTCTCGAACCTGTGGGCTCAGGCAGTCCTCTCACCTGAGCCTCCCAAAGTGCTGGGATTATAGGCGTGAGTCACCATACCCGGCCTCTTTACTAGTTTTAATTTTTTTATTTTTTAGAGACAAAGTCTGCTCTGTTGCCCAGGCTGGAGTGCAGTGGCAGTCATAGCTCACTGCAGCTTCCACTCCTGAGCTCAAGTGATCCTCCCACCACCTCAACCTCCAAGGTATCTGGGACTATAGGCACATGCCACCACATCAGGCTAATATTTTTGAGTCGGAGTCTTACTCTGTTGCCCAGGCTGAAGTACAGTTGTGCGATTATGGCCACCATAGCCTCCATCTCCTGGGTTCAGGCGATCTTTCCACCACAGCCTCCTGAGAAGCTGGGACTATAGGTCCCACCATGCCTAGCTATTATTTTTTATTTTTATTTTTGTAGAGACAAGGTCTCCAACTCCTGGCTTCAAGCCATCCTCTCACCTCCCAAAGTGCTTAGATTACAGGCATGAGCCACCACACCCTTCTTGCCTTCTAAAGGATTCTAATTCCCCTTTCCTGGAAACCACCTCTAGTCCTTGAAAATATTCTTAGCTGGTTTTAAGATGTCTCAGTCCAGTATTTTTTTTTTAATTCAGTTCAGATTTGAAAGTCCAAGGAATGAACAGTCTCTTGGGTCTTGAATCTCTTCTTTTTGTTTTTTAGAAAATAGCTTTTATTGATTTTTTTTTTGTTACAAAGAGGTTGATGATTATGGCAGAAAATATAGGAAATATAAGGAGGCAAAAAGAAGAAAATAAAAACCACCTGTAATTATTAATATTTTAATATATTATATACTCTTCCAGCATATTTTTAATTTTAAAAAATGAGATCATACTGTTTGTACCATCTTATTTCTTTTTTCTTTCTTTCTTTTTTTGCCTTTACTTCACAATGCAAGGGAGGACCAAAAAAAACATTTTTTTTGGAGGGCGAGCCCCTTGTATTACAGGCTTCTCCCACTAGGTTAGTGTTCTAGGAACCATCAGCACCAGTGTACCAGCTTCCAGTGTTAAAAGAGGCTGTGTTCAGCTTCAGTGAATATTTTGGGGGGGATTCTTTCAACGTGTGTGCCCATTTCATGATGGGTGATTTATGAGTGCATGCGCCCACACCTCGATGAGTGTTAAGCAGTTTTTGACCAAAAACCCAACATGAACCCCGTGTCCCACCCTCCCTATTCACCCAGTTTTGCCCTGAGCAACTTTTTTTTGTTTCCCTGATGACAGAAGTCCTCAAAAGGAAATGATGGGCTGATGTGGAAGAGGTGAAACAAAAAACAGCAGAAGCACTAAAAGACATCAAAATGGGCAAGTTCAAAAACTATTTTGAGCAGTGGTAAAAGCATCTTGAGACCGGGCTCCGTGGCTCAGCCTGTAATCCCAGCACTTTGGGAGGCCAAGGCGAGTGGATTGCCTGAGCCCGCGGGTTCAAGACCCACCCAGGCAACTTGACAAGACCTCCTCTACAGTAAATCAAAAAAATTAGCCAGGCGTGGTAGCGCGCACCTGTAGTTCCGGCTACTTGGTAGGCTGAAGCGGAAGGATCGCTGGAGCCCAGCAGGTCGAGGCTGCGGTGGCCAGGAGTGTACCACTGCACTCCAGTCTGGGCTACAGTGAAACTCCAACTCGAAAAAGAAAAAGGATCTAGGTATATCGCATCAAACGGAGAGTACTTTGAAGGTGACTAAAGTTTAAACATGTAAGAATAAATACACTATTTTTTAATAAATAAATTCCGAGGTTTTTTTTGGTTCCCCTCATCTGTGATTAAAATCTCTGGTTAACACAGTCTCTTTCAAGTCACTTTAAAGGGTTGGGTAGTTCTTTTGAACAGATGGACTATCATTTATTTCAGCAGTCTCCAACATTGTGATTGTTTGCTCTTTTATCAAGAATGCTGTGGTGAACATCCTAGGGTATTTTCTTCCTCGGCCTTGATGATTTTCTAGGATACATCTCCAGAAGAGAATCCTGGGGCCCAGGACACACTCTAATGGCTCTTGATTTAGATGGTTAAATAGCCCTCCAGACATATCACATAGTATTTTGATTCTGTTTAGCTTAATATAAAGTCTTATTCTTTTAAAACATGGTTGTGAATCTTTAAGAAGTCTCTTTCCAAATGTTTCACTTGTGGTGGTGAAGAGTAAGTGACCAGGAAAGGCCTGACAGGCCCGAGACACAGCTGACTTGTGAAAGAGAATCTCCCACCCTGCCCCTCTGTTTGCAGCAGGAGCTCTGGGTCTGGGTCCAAGAGGCCTTGTCTTGCCTTCTCTGACTCCAGGCAGCTGGGCAGGCCTGTGGCTCCCCGGGGCAACCTACTGGAGGTGCCAATCCTTAGGGTGTCAGGGGCAGAGCTGGCTTTGAAGATTCATGAGTCTGTCTGAGAAGGTAGGCTGGTCTTTCTTCCATGAGGTTGCTTATAAACAAACATCCTGCCCTAATCCAGAGAGTACTGTGAGCAGATGCCCTCACCTGCTGGCTTGGTATCTGTGGGGGGTAGGGAGAGGGAAACTGAGGATTTCCTGTGCAGGCCTCAGCCTCTGGCCCAGGGGTCTGGCCCAGAAAAGTGCCTTTGCCTAGAGGCTCAGCCCCTTGTGCTCAATTCCCTGTCATCGCCTTGGGGGAGACTAGAGGGAGGTTTGATGGAATTACTGAGGAAGTAACACTCCCATTTGTCTAAACTGGGCCTTCCTGTTCCTGCCCCTGACTGGCTCTTCCTCCTTTTCCGACCTCTTCCTCCTCTGTAACAGTGCTTTCTTTATGGCAGTCAGTGGGGCCTCTGAGGACTTCCCTTATGCTTAGCTCCTTTCTTTCCTCCTCGCTCCTGTGGACACCAAGGCTGGCGCCCACCTCAGGATGGGCACATCCATGCCCTCTGCCAGCTCAGCATTGGTCCCCTGGTGTCCTCTGGCTCCCAGCCCCCCTCAACCCTCCTGTCCAGGCAGGGCCGTCCCAGCTGAGGCCCAGGCCTGCCAGGAAGGCCACAGGCGCTGGTGGAGGCCCGAGCTGCCTCCCCCCCAAGAGACACAGCGTGCCAGCTGCTGCCCGTGTGGGTTACAAAAAACAAAAACACAAAACCCAGCCCCTGGAGATGAGGGCCGCTTCAGTTTATATGAACTGGACGACTCGTGCGTTGAAAATGAGAGGCGCAGGTTGGGAGAGGGAGGTGGCTGTTTCCCCTGGGGTGGGCTTTGTTTAAATTTTAATATGCTCTTCCTTTCTCTCAAAGCGCCAGCAACGGCTCCTGGCTGCTTTGTCATTTTAGCCCCATTATCTGTCTTGCTGGATGAGATCTCTTATCTGCCCAGTCCTCTCTCTCTCTCTCTCTCTCTCTCTCTCTCTCTCTCTCTCTCTCTCTCTTTCCCGGATGGTATGTCCCCACCCCCAGCCTCACTTGTGACACAGTGTTAGCAGATCCCATCCTGTAACCTTAGGTTCAGGTGAAACTTGTCACTTTGCCTCTTTAGTCAATGAAGATTTGGGGAAAACAGGGTCCATTTGTCATGGTGTTGGGCCCACCAAGGGCACAAGCATGGGGCAACTTTGGTGTCCTATGAAAGAGGGTGTGGTGCCCCACCCTTAGCAGGGTAGGAGATGCTGGGCCCAAGGGCGAGGGTCTCAGCTCTGGCTGGCTTGAGCTGGAGTCAGATGTTTGCTCAGCATGTGTTTTGACTTCTGACCCAGCACCTTCTCGTCCATGAGGGGGACTCTCTCAACGGTGTCCTTTGCGGAATGGAGACTGCATTCAACATAGAAACACAGCGCTGCTCTCTTCCCCACAGGCCAGGGGAAGATCACCCTCAATTTCTAGGACTCAGGATCGCAGGAGCCTTTTAGTATTGGCTCGCCATCTCCTAGCCCTGATGAACCACAGCCTCCCTGAGACTTGGTTTCATGGCCTGTGAAATGGGTTCATGAGCCTACTTTTTATAGCTGAGCTCTGTGCTTGCACAGCATGTGGTTATCACTATCTGTGGACCACAGGGCTGGGAAGTCCGAGAGAGGCCTGCACCATCCTGAATCCTCTGCTGTCTTTAAAACCTCCTTTTCTCTTCATTGCTTCATCTCATTAGCAGACATGTGCCAGGCTCTATGATAGAAAGGTGAATGGCATGGTCCTTCCCAGGGAGCCTCACTCCAGGTAGGGTGGTAGATAGTGGGTACGTGCACAGAAGCAAAGGCAGTTAGCCCTTTGGATGTGCCAGGGGAAACGGGGTGGAGGGAGGGCAGCTTGGTGGAGATGGGTCTAACTGGGTCTCACAGACAAGGCACGGTGGTCTCCTACATGCAAAGGCAGCATGGGACTCATTTGAGGAGTCAGAGGAGGTTTGGTGTGGGTGAGATGGCAGAAGATGGGGCAGCAGTTATGGGGAGGGGCTAACAGTGTGTCAGAAGACTTGGACTGGCCCGGCGCATGGGTTTCGCCTGTAATCCCAGCACTTTGGGAGGCCGAAGAGAGAGGATTGCTTGAGCCCAAGAATTCGAGACTAGACTAGGCAACACAGTGAAACCTTCATCTCTGCAGAAAATGAAACATTTAGCTAAGTGTGGTGGCACATGCTTGTAGTCCCAGCTACTTGGGTGGCGGAGGCAGAATGATTGGCTGAGCCCAGGAGGTCGAGGCTGTGGTGAGCTGTGATTGTGCCACTGTGCTCCAGCCTGGACAACAGAGTGAGATTCTGACTCAAAAAAGACCAAACCAAACCATACAAACAATAAAAGGGCTTGGACTTCACCTAGAGGCTTAGCGGGGCACCAATGGGTCCTGAGCAAAGAAACCGTCTGACAGATCACTCTGGCATAAACTGGGATCTCAGGGCGGGTGATGTTAAGTCCACATGAGGAAATCCCTTTGGAAGTGTTGACCCGAGAGTCAAGAATCCCCTCAAAGGAATACATATGGCACTGTTGCTTGAATTCCTTCTCGTTTCATCTAGAATTTCTGCTTTGCACCAGCTGTGTACAGATAATTTACAAAAGTACATTTTATATTCTTGATTATGTGTCTTAAAACTCACTGAAAAATAACCCCAAGTAAGATTTTTCCACTGGGGCACGTTCTTAATACATATTTATAGTTACTGAATCCAACAGAGAATGTAGGAAGCCCTTTTGAAATGTCGCTTGAGTACGTGACAGCTGAGGGCTGGGTTTTCCCCAGTCCTGGCCAGAGGAAGAGGAGAACCACTATTTATTGAGCACCTGCTATAGGCCAGGCACTGGGCTAGAGTCTCTTAATTCATTGACCTGGCAAGGAATAGCATTCCTGTCCCCATTTTAGAGTCAGGGAAACTGAGGCATATAAAGGCGGCTGCTTTCCCAAGTCCTCACCGCCTACAAGGGGTGGTGGTGGGATTTGAACCCAGGTGTGATGAATTCAAAGCTCCGACTCCATCCATTAAGCCATTCCGCCCCCAACTCCCAAGACCCCACCAGGAAAGTAAGGCAGGAGATACAGAGGATAGCGAAATGAGCCACTGGAGAGGCTGGGGACTCGCTCCCTCCCATTCTCCCCACACAAGTTCTCCCAGCTCACATGTTGGAAGCCCTCTCTGCAGTGTGTTCTTCCAAGAGACATGGTTGCATTCTGATCCGGGGGCTTCGGCCCCATGTAGATGCTGCATGGAGCAGAGGGTAGAAGTTTGTGCCTGTACGTGGTGTCAGGTTTGAGCATAAACATGCTTGAAAGTCACAGCTTAGAATACCCAGGGCTGTGGAGAGGACATAGGAAGCCATGCAGTAGGGACGGGGGCAGGATTGGTGGAGAAGGGATGTCTGTGACCCTTCCCTGGTAGTGTGAGGTGACCCTCTTCTGTGCTCCTTGCCTAAGCCATGACCAGGCTGTGAGCATTCCCAGGAGACAAGACTCTCCACCGGGGCACTGGGCACACCAGCATCTCTTGCTCATTGCTGCCTTTCTTTGGCCCTTGGTGTATTTGGTTGGCCCTCTTAATACATGCCCTGTGAAAAAGGACACTTCGATCAGCATTCCCTGCCCCTGACTTTCTCAAAGTATCTTCCTCCCTCTCTCTCCTGTGGACCCAGACTCCCTCCACACGGGGCAGGGGGCTGGTGGGATGCCAGTTGAGATAGGGGGTGGCCCACTTGTGCCCCTTCGTCCCGGGCACACTTCTCTTTCTCCTCCGGACCGCTGTCTAGTCGAGAGGATTCAGGTCAGTGAGGACAGAGGACAGAGAAACGGGAGGATGCTGACTCCCAGTGATGTGGCAGTAAGGTACGTGGAAGGAGCCCCAGTGGCCAGGGGGCTGGGAGCTCCGCGTTTGCTGGTTGCATGCTCAGGAAGTGATGGGTCTCCCAGGAACCACTCTGTGTCTGTGAGGCTTCCTGCCACGCCCCCACTCCCTCTGTTCCCTCTCATCCCTGCTGCCTCTCCCTCCACCGCCATGCTTGTTTTCCTCTCAGGGTGAGTAGTCATCAGGGTGAGGCGGCTTCCAGGTCTCCCTGGAGTCTTGGGTCACCTCCTCTTCAGAGCTGCTGGTGTTGGGCGGGTGGCAGGAGCCGTAGAACATCCAAGGCGAATATCAGCCACCTTTTCCATTTGCAAGGGCCCGCTCTGGGGGTTTGGCCAGGGTTCCTCTGAATCCAGTTGATCTCTGGCAGATGACCTCAGGTTGAAAATTCAGTTTGTTGAGTGGACCTTAGAGATCATGTTGAGAGAGAGAGAAAACAAAAGACTGCACGGGTCAGTTCAGTGGTTGGATCTCACTGGCTGTTTTTCGTCCCTGTCTTTTCCCTGTGAGGGAGATTCAGTAAGGGGGGAGCTCATTTGAGAGTGGGGAACATGGAGGGGCGAGGGTGGTTGCCCCAGATGCCCCTGGAGTGAATTTCCTCTTCCAGAGGGGACCCCTCAGAGCCAGAGTGACTGTAGGTCCTTCGCAGGGTTAGGACGCTTTTGGTTCCAGATCTGGTTATTCCTTAAGTCCTTCTTGGTGGCTTCCTTCACTCTCCAGCGAGGGGGGAGTTTAGGTGAATTACCGTTCCAGGAGCAGAGCATTCCTATCACCCATCTTGGGCAAATAAATATTTAAATAAATCTTATTAAAATAATCAACCTTATGGTTATATAGAACATTTGGTAAATACAGAGAAGTGTACAGAAAGTAAAACATTCCTCATCATCCCACAAACAGGAAATTACCAACACCATTTCTTACTGTTGTCTATTTCCTCAGAAGTTTTTTTCAAGGCAGGTATGTAAATATACTATATTTTAAACATAGTTACAAGCACATTGAACTTTGTATCCTTTTTCTTTTTCATTTGACATAACATTATGGCAAACAAAAACTTTAGAAAAGCACATGGGCTTTGCAAGTGAGCATATGCTTTGCAGACATTTCTGTCAGCTACCAGTAACCAACTGTAAGAACTCGCATTCTACCCAAAACAGAAATTGTGCCAGCCGGGCAGTCCTTTTGATCACCATACAGTAAACCTCGCCAAAATATTGTAAATTTAAACAAACTAAAACCCAGCCACTTGAAAACATTTAAATCACTCTCCTAAATTACTGTTGGGTCAAGGAGGAAATAAGGAACATAGCAGCAAATATTTAGAAAGCACTGAAAACGAGAATGCCACATAACCAAACCTATGGGAGACAGCTGGCACTATTCTCATAGCCTTAAATGCTTTTATTATTAAAAAGGGAGAGAGAAAAAGAGAATAAACCAAGCATTCAGCCTGAGCGCTTAGGAAAAAAGAATTAAAACAGCCCCTGAGGAGAATGGGAGAGAAAAAAAAATAGTAAAGATAAAGGCAGAAATAAATGAATGAGGAAACAGAAACACGGTGAAATTAGCACATATATCCAAGAGCTGATTCTGTTTTTAAACAAACAATAAAGTAGTCTAACCCCTGGCAAGTCTATTTGAGAAATAAAAAGGAGAAATGAAAAAAATAACGGAAATGAGGAAGGGGACTTTGCAATAGATACTGAGGAGGTGTTGAAATAATAGAAAATGTATGCACAACCATAGGCATAATTTCAAAATCTCTATTAAAGGCATGCTTTTCTGAAAATGAATATGTTGCTAATTGAGAAAAAAAATTTGTGATCCTTATCAAAGCACTGCCCCTCTACCCACAGAAGACACTGGTCCCAAGCGTTTTTGCTAGTTAATTATTTTGAATTTGATAATACTGATAACGCTAAGCTATTCCATGGCTTAGCAAAAGATGGAGAGCTCTCCAATTCATTCTACAAAGCAAAATAAGCCTGATATTAAACATGGCAGAGACCATATTAAAGAATGAAAATGCTAGGTAGGAAATAGAATTCAATAATATATTAAACAAGTCATCCACCATAACCCAGTGGGGCAGGAAGAAAGAATAGTCAATATTAGGAAAGCTTAATATAGTAACTGCCTCATGCTAATGAGTTAAAGAAGTAAAACCGTGTTATTTCCAATATATGCTAGGGTAAAAAAAATGATTAAATTGAACAACCATTTCTACCTAATCAATACACCAAAAAAGGAACTGAAGGGTGCATTGTTGGCATAATTAAGAATATCTATTTCAAGCTAATGCCATAATTAACTGTTAAACACTAGAGGCATTCCTGTTAAAACCAGTAACAAATTAAGGAGGACTGTTGCCACCATCACTATAATACTGCTTTTAATATTTCTGGCCAGATGTGGTGGCTCACATCTGTAATCCCAGCACTTTGGGAGGCCAAGGTGGAAGGATTGCTTCAGCCCAGGAGTTTGAGACTCGCTTAAGCAACATAACAAGACCCTGTCTCTTAAAAAAAATCAAAAAAATTAGACATGATGTTGCTTGCCTGTAGTCCCAGCTACCCCAGAGGCTGAGGCAGAAGGATCACCTGAACCCAGGAATTGGAGGCTGTGGTCAGCTATAATAATGCCACTGCACTCTAGCCTGGGCAACAGAGTGAGATCCTGACTCAGAAAAAAAAAAAATTTCAGTCAGCATGAAAATACTGTAACAGAAATATATAAATATAGGCCGGACACAGTGGCACAAGCCTGTAATCCCAGCACTTTGGGAGACCTAGGCGAGAGGATTGCCTGAGCTTAGGGGTTGGAGACCAGCCTGGGCAGCTTAGTGAGACTTTGTCTTTACAATAAGTCAAAAAAATAAGCCAGGCGTGGTGATGCACACCTGTAGTTCCAGCCACTTGGAAGGCTGAGCCCAGCAGGTCGAGGCTGTGATGGCTGTGAGCATGCTACTGAACTCTACCTGGGTGACAGGGTGAGACTGCTACTAAAAAAAAAAAGAAAAGAAAAGAAATATACAAATATTGCCAACAAGGGACAAAAGTAACAGTACGATTTAATCTATACCAGATCTTGGGCTAGAGATTGATTTCCAAATTTTAAAACTAGTAGAAAAATTCAGTGAATTTGACTACATTAAAAAATGGTAACTTCTGTATGTATTTTAGAAAACAATGAAGAGCCTAGAGGAAAAGAAAAGGTTTTATTGTAAACAAGACACATAAAAGTTGATATTTTAATTCTATCCAGATCAGATGTATATTCTCTGTTGTTTTGTTTTTGTTTTTATGAGTTGGAGTCTCACTTTGACGCCCAGGCTGGAGTGCAGTGGCACGCTCACGGCCACCACTGCCTCAGCTTTCCAAGTAGCTGGAACTACAGGTGCATGCCACCACACCTGCCTAATTTTTTTGATTTATTGTAGAGATGAGGTCTTGCCAAGTTTCCCAGGCTGGTCTCGAACCTGTGGGCTCAGGCAGTCCTCTCACTTCAGCCTCCCAAAGTGCTGAGATTATAGGTGTAAGCCACCACACCCGGCCTAGATTGGTTTTGAAAACTCAGCATTTAGGCTAGGTACAGTGGCTCACACCTATAATCCCAACACGTTGAAAGACCAAGACAGGAGGATTGCTTGAGCCCAAGGACTTGAGACCAGCCTGGGCAACATAGTGAGACCTCGTCACTACAATAATTTAAATAATTAGCCAGGTATGGTGGCATGTACCGTAGTCCCAGCTACTGAGGCAGAAGGATTGCCTGAGCCCAGGAGGTCGAAGCTGTGGTAAGCTGTGACTGTCCCACTGAACACCAGTCTATGAAAGAGTAAGACCCCCCCCAAACAGTAAAAATAAAAAATCAAACTCAGGATTTAAACTTGAAGGCAATGTGAATGGAGAATACAATTAGCAAATAAATGCCCAAAGAAAATGCAGAATGAGCCGGGCTCAGTGGCTCAGCCTATAATCCCAGCGCTCTGGGAGGCTGAGGTGAGTGAATTGCCTGAGCCCGCAGGTTCGAGACCCACCTGGGCAACTTGGTGAGACCTCATCTCTACAATAAGTCAAAAATTAGCTGGGCATGGTAGTGTGCACCTGTAGTTCCAGCTACTTGGAAGGCGAAGGCGGAAGGATCACCAGAGCCTGGAGCAGCCACTGCACTCCAGTCTGGGCGACAGAGTGAGACTCCAACTAAAAAAAAAAAAAAAAAAAAAAAGAAAGAAAAGAAAACGCAGAATGGCAGACTCCATGAGGTAAGAGACCAGTGAATTCATTTCATGATGGATACTACATTGAACTAGTATTTATTAACTGTATTGAGTTAATATTTATGGAAAAATTAATAAGTACAATGCAAGTTTTTAAAGTATGGTACCGTTTTTTACCGTTTAAATTAGAACCATTTAAAAAAAGATTTTATCATGAAAAAATTTCAAATATTGAGAAAAGTTGAGAGAATATTACAGTAAATACCCATATGCCCGTGGCCTGGAGATAACTGGTGCTAACATTAGCCATATTTGCTTTATCTGTGTATGGATATAATTTTTTCTGAACCATTCAGAAGACAGTTGCAGAATACATATGACTTCTTTCCTGAATACTTCTGCAATCAAATCTGACATCATCCAGAAGTTAGCAACCCATGCTCCAAGAGACTCTCTGCACCTTGTCCTCGTCCTTTGGAAGGCATTTAGGGTCACAGTCATTACCTTCTTGTGTGTAGAAGAAAAGAAGGTGCATGTATGTTGTGTATCAGGCCCTGTGTTGGGAGTTTTACCAGCAGTCTCATGGTGAATGTTCTCTACAACTCCTGGAAGGTGGCATTATGCCCATTTTATGGGAAATTGAGGCTCAGAGAGGTTACATAACTTGCCCAAGTTGACACAGTGTCATTATTCACCCAGGCCCTTCTGACACCGTCATATGACATGACAGTTGTGTCTTCCCTGTGTCTTCTTGTGTATGAATACATGAAGGTGATTTGTTGGGCAGTGTGGACAAATTGGAAGCGATTTGAATGTCCTCCAATGGGAGAATGGGCAGGCACCTGGTGACCTGTGTGAATAGCCTGTGACTGTACACATGGGTGCTCAGTGATGAACATGCAACATGGAAAATTGCCTGTGACACCCAGGTAAGGAGAAACCAGCAAGTCAGCAGACTGTATGCACCGTGATCAAAACCGTGTGAAAAACACATGGGTGAGGCCAGATGCAGTGGTTCACATCTGTAATCCCAGCACTTCCGGAGGCCAAGGTGGGAGGCTCTCTGGAAGCCAGGAATTCAAGACCAGTCTGGGCCTCATAGTGAGACCCTGTCTACAAAAAATTTTAAAATTTAATTAAACAAAAAAAAAGAATGAAAAGGATCAGGAAAAATTACACACAGAGTACTTGCTTTAGGATGAGGAGTAGTATTCATTTTTTTCTCTTCCATCTTTTTCAAACACTTTGTAATGGGTGGTTTTATTAATTTTATTTTATTTTATTTTATTTTTTGAGTTGGAGTTTCACTCTGTCACCTGTCACCCAGGCTGGAGTGCAGTGGCCGCTCCCGGCCACCGCAGCCTCGACCTGCTGGGCTCCGGTGATCCTTCCGCCTCAGCCTTCCAAGTAGCCGGAATTACAGGCATGTGCTACCATGCCCAGCCTATTTTTTGATTTACTGTAGAGATGAGGTCTCGCTGCCCAGGTGGGTCTCGAACCCGCGGGCTCAGGCAATCCACTCACCTCAGCCTCCCAAAGGCACGGGATTACAGGCTGAGCCACCAAGCCCAGCCCGGTTTTATTAATTTTATAATGACAGTTTTAATTTTTTTGAAAATAATTTATTCCCACATTACGATTTTGTGATCTCATGGTAGGGAGAGGCTGTGCTCTGTTTATTGTTGTTACTTTATTTCCCACTACCCCCCCCCATGCCTGGCATATCATGAACATCATACGTGTGTGTGTGTGTGCGTGCGCGTGTGTGTATGTGTGTGTAGCCAGTGCCCCCGGGAAACTTCTCAGAGACGTTCTCAGAAGGCCCAGGAACAAGTGTGCAGAGGGTTTCCACATGGGCTCCCTGACAGCAAGCACCAACCACATGTGTGTCATGGGCTGGTTGTTTGCAGAATGCTAAATTCCCTGTCCAACCAGAAATGTTCCCCCAGCAAGGTGTAGGGGCCGTACTGGCCATTCAGCATCACCAGAGCAGTTAGTGGTAATATGAACCACCATGGGAAATAAACAAGCTCTAGCTTAGACAGGAACGGATTTTCTGTCATTCTCAGACTTTCTTATTTTTTTGAGTTGTAGTCTCACTCTGTCGCACAGGTAGAGTGCAGTGGCCCACTCATGGCCCACCGCAACCTCGACCTGCTGGGCTCAGGCGATCCTTCTGCCTCAGCCTTCCAAGTAGCTGGAACCACAGGTGTGCGCCACCATACCCAGCTAATTTTTTGATTTATTGTGGAGACGAGGTCTCGCCAAGTTCCCAGGCTGGTCTCGTAACCCTGGGCTCAGGCAATCCTCTCACCTCAGCTTCCCAAAGTTCTGGGATTACAGGCCTGAGCTACCATGCCCAGCCATTCTCAGACTTTCAAACTTAGATAATAATGATCATAGGAAGAGTTATTTATTGAGTACTTACTTACTGGAGGCCTGGCTAAGTGCATTTACTGGCATTCCTTCTTTAATTTTCACAACAACCACAACAATTAGTAATCATCTTTTTTTTTTTTTCCTAGAGACAGGGTCTCACTATGTCACCCAAGCTGGAGTGCAGTGGCACAATCATAGCTCAGTGTAACCTCAAACTCTGGGCTCAAGTGGTCCTTCCTCCTCAGCCTCCCAAGTAGTTGGGACTACAGGCGTGCACCACCATGCCCAGCTAGTTGTTTTAATTTTTTGTAGAAATGGGGGCAGGGGTTACACTATGTTTCCTAGGCTGCTCTCGAATTCCTGGCCTCAAGTAATACTCTTGCCTTGGCCTCTCAAAGCTTTGGGATTACAGGTGTGAGCCACCACACCCAGCCTCATCTTCATGTTTAGATGGGAAAACTGAGGCATAGAGGAAAGAGGTATGGGTTTTGGGACCAGTCTTGATTTCACCAAGAACTTGCCTTTTAGTAAATCATAAACCTCTGGGCTTTAATGTCCTTGTCTATGAGTGACAACAGCTAGCGTGAGTTGAGTGCTTTCTAGGTGCCAGGCCCTGGCTGCGCACTCCGAACGCATACTCCCAGAGTGTTTGTTAACCAGCGGGACATGGGGACACCAAGTAGGCCCAGCTGGGTGGGAAATGTAAGGCCACCTTCTCAATGGGCCATCGCACACACCCAACAGGAAAGGGGCGTATTTTCACGAGTGCAGAGTCATTGCAGATTGTTATTTGTTTTTGTTTTGTTTTGTTTTGTTTTGTTTTGAGTCTGGGCCTCACTCTGTCTCCCAGGTTAGAGTGCAGTGGCATGATATTGGCTTACCACAGCCACAACCTCCTGGGCTCAGACAATTCTTCCTCCTCGGCCTCTTAAGTAGCTGGGTGCGCACCACTACATCTGGATAATTGCTTTTTGATATTTTGTAGAGATGAGGTCTCACTATGTTTCCCGGGCTGGTCTCCAATACTTGGGCTCAAGCAGTCCTCTCACCTCAACCTGCCTAAGTGTTGACGATTAAAGGCATGAGCCATTGTGTCTGGCTAGATTTTTTTAAGTTGCTTAATGGGTTTGGTAACAAATGGATGCCAACAAAAATGAAATGGCTTTTCCTCTTTTAACATAAATATTTGAATGGTGGCTTAGGCTTATCTGAAGAGGTTGCAGACCCAACAGTTGGTAGCAATGGTTTTTGTTCATAAATTAGAATGACGGTGGTGCTTTTAATCCAATGCATTGATTGAACTGAATGAAAAAGAACACATAAGCCACGTGAATATAGCGCCTAATCACAAACTCTGGGATTGAAATGCACCCTGGGGGCATTGAGAATGCAGCATCACCTGGGGGCTTCTTGGAAGTGCAGTATCCTTCACAGCACCCTGACCTGCTGGACTAGAATCTGCATTTTAACAAGATCCCTCATTGATTCCCCAGCACATTGGAGAAGTAGTGCTCTCTCTCATTTGCACTGTCTCCTTTGAGAAAGTCAGTTAGAGAGGTTAAGTGACTCACCTGAGGACACATAGGAAGTTCTAAAAAACTAGAACTTGAGTCTCTCAACGCCAGGTCTCTACACAGCACTTGGCCCCCAGAATAAAACCACATGGTTTTGTTTGGGCTTGTTTTGCTTTCCCAAGACCAAACCTTTTGAGCCACTGGTCACATCCTGTCACTCCTGGTTCTCATGCAGTGGAGGAACCCTCCGTGGCCACATCATTTATTATTCCCTGCCCCGAATCCACTGCATCTGGGTGGGGTCAGGTGTTCCTAGTTGCCAGCCTTGTTATGGCCAACTTGAACCAACTGTGAACTGTGACAGTGGCCATTTTTTTCTGGGACTAAACCTGCAAATACCTGAGCTAGTATAAACCAAAGCCCATTTTCATCTGAAGGAACCCAGCAGAGCTGTGAACATGGTTAAGGAGTGCAAATTTTATACTGTGTACTTCTCATTGACTGTTCTGTGAATTTCTCATTGACAGAGCATTCCTCTTCAAATCCCAGCTCTGTGGAGCTCAGTGGGTCACATGTAGCTGAATGTAAATTCCAAGAACACTTAACAAACGTAAATGTGTTTTCTGGGTTTTTTTTTGAGGGAAGACAGGCAGATGAGATAACCTTGAAAAATTAAATGCCCCCCGAAAAAGTGACAAATAAGAATGTGTGTTTGGCAACCAGGCGTAGTGGCTCATGCCTTGCAATCCCAGCACTTTGGAAGGCTGAAATAGGAGGGTCACTTGAGGCCAAGAGTTCAAGGTCAGCCTGGGGAACATAGTAAGACCCTGTTTCTATAAAACATCATAATAATGAAAAGAATGCATGCTTGAAATATCAAGAAAGGGCAAATTTAGCTGGGCTCGGTGGCTCAGCCTGTAATCCCGCGCCTTTGGGAGGCTGAGGTGAGTGAATTGCCTGCGCCCGCGGGTTCAAGACCCGCCTGGGCAACTTGGTGAGACCTCATTTCTACAATAAATCAAAAAATCAGCCGGGCATGGTAGCGCGCGCCTGTAGTTCCAGCTACTCGGAAGGCTGAGGCGGAAGGATCGCCAGAGCCCAGCAGGTCGAGGCTGTGGTGGCCGGGAGCGGCCACTGCACTCCAGTCTGGGCAACCGAGTGAGACTCCAACTCAAAAAAAAGAAAGGGCAGATTTAAGGCTCTCTTATCTATGATTAGAATTTTTGTTTAATAGGAAAAATATGTTTGCCTGTCCAATTAATTAATTTTTTGAGTCAGAGTCTCACTCTGTTGCCCAGGCTGGAGTGTAGTGGCACACTCACGGCCACTGCAACCTCGACCTTCTGGACTCAGGCGATCCTTCTGCCTCAGCCTTCCAAGCAGCTAGAACAATAGATGTGGGCCACCACACCTGGCTAATTTTTTGATTTCTTGTAGAGACAGGGTCTCTCCAAGTTGTCCAGGGCAGTCTCAAACCCCTGGGCTCAGGCAGTCCTCTTGCCTCCACCTCCCAAAGTGCTGGCATTACAGGGCTGAGCCACCGTGCCCGGCTAATTATTTAATTTATAAACATTCTCAGGCCAGTGCCACACAAAAGTACAGGCTATGGACTGAGCAATGTTACCCAACCAAAAGTGATGAAGTACAGAAATTGAAAATGATGTTTAGAAACGTTTATGGTTTGGCGTTGCCATGATGACATCCAAGTGGGTGATCAGTGGCTACATCTTGAACAGGATGTGGACCAGAGTGGGCATCACTGACGTTGTGTGGCAGGTCTCAGGACCAGGACTGCCTGTTGGTATTAGGTCTGAGAGGGTTTAAGATGAATAAAGCTGGTCTTTTACTGCAGAGAAGCCATGGGAGAAGTTTGCGGTGGAACATGTGCTTTTAAGCTTAAGGAGTGGAAAGTGGGGAAGTGTGGGAAGCAGAAGCCTTCTCACCCCAGCCCACTTCCCAGATCCCACCTGGCCAGTTCAGACAGAAGGAAGTTCATTTCCAAGCCAACGGCTACCCTGTGTCGAATCCTTCCTCCTTGTCCCATAGGTTCCCTCTTCAAACTTTTTTTTACAGACGGGGTCTTGCGAGGCTAGAGCGCAATGGCTATTGGCAGGCATGATCATAACGCACTGCAGCCTTGAACTCCTATGCTCAGGCCATCCTCCCTCCTCTACTTCCCCGGTAGTTGGGACTACAGGTGCATGCCACCACACCCAGCATTAGCTATGTGACCGTTGACAAGTTACTTGTCTCATAGACTTTGTTTGAACTCTGGTCATGGAGCCTGAGGGGGTGGTTCATTGGTCCAAGGCAGAGCGAGGTGGTTTATGCGATGGCCTTCTGGGCACTACCAGCTGGTGACCTTAGCCCTCTGACTTTCCTTCTCTGTATCTGAGTTGAGAAAACAGGGGCATGACAGTCACTCCTGGAATAGTTCTTCTGCCAGATATAAATGGGATGTTGCATGCAGGAGGCTCAGCACACAGTCTGTGCTCAGGAAAAGGAGGATTCTTTGTGTGGTTTTGTTTATGCTGTTTGAAAAGGTGGATTGTATTGTGGGTCCCCAGGAAGTTGCCAGCTGCCCTTCCTATTTCCACATTCGTGTGTGTGTGTGCGTGTGCGCGTGCGCGCGTTCTGTGCCTGTGGTGATGGCGGTGGCGGCAGGCAGGCAGGGAGGGTTGTCAGGAAACAGCCATGGTTTCCTGCTGATTAACTCAGTTCCTGAAGGGCCCTCCCTAGCAGCGAGGGAAGCTGGGTGGCTTGGCTGGGCCTCCTCTCTGGCCTCTGCCTCACCAGCTTTCTCTTGTTGCTCTTGCTCTAGCTCTTCTAAGAGGCCCACCTGCCTTTCTGCTCTCCAAGGGCCCACACACCCTCCAGTCACCCTCCAGACTTCCTGAGCCTGCTTTGTTCTGGCTGTGGGTGGGGCTCCTGGGTTGCAGCTGCCTTGGGTTTTGCCTACAGGTGCATTTCCTTTACACACCTGACACCGACAGGAGACATCAGCCTCTTCCAAGTCACCCCCAGGTTGGGCCTCAGAGATCTGAATCCTTGGTGTTGCAGGCCCTTGGACATGATGCTGTTAGGGCCCTCTACCCGCTCAGAGAAGGAGACCCTGCTGGTGGAAGGAGTCTGGTGGAAGGAGACCCTGCTGGTGAAAGGCCCCTGGCTTTGGTCTTCAGAAGGGAGATTCTGGCAAGGGGAAGAGGTCCATGCAGTGCCAGCATTTTAGGGTTCCTTGAGGGAAGGACCAGGCAGAGAAGGGGCACGCTCCTGGGGAAGGGGAGGGTTGGGCCAGGCTGGGCACAGGCCTGTGGCCGTGATATTTGGCTGGATCAGCCTCCCCACTTCATGTGGAGACTTGGCAACCACATGACTGCCCTGGTGAGTGGTGTGGGGGCCGAGACACTAGGCCGTGGTCTTGGTCCCACACTTTCTGGCCGCAGGGTGCCAGTGACGATGCTCTGTGGCTTCCTGCCTGGCTACCCCCGCAGCGACATCTCCTCTTTGAACAGAGAAGCCCGTCAGCTCGCGGACATGGACAGGCTGGCGCTTGCCGCTGCTGCTTCTGTGGTGGGCGGACTGCGGCAGCTCCTGGGGCTGGGTGGGTGTCAGCAGGCTGACTTGTGGGCTCCAGCACCTCCTGTACCTCTTGCCTGCAGAGACGGGGTCCACTTGTGCCTAGCATCCCATAGACCCTCGCAGCTTCTTGCACGAGGACACTTGGCAGCGCTCACGCAAGCGCCTCACATGTCTCATCTGAGTCAGGCCTGGCTCTCTAGCTGGGGTGGGAAGCCCTGTGCCTCCTAATACCTGGTGGCTGAGTCAACAACACCGGGACGTGTATTTGGATAGCAAACAGCGATCACCAGCCGGAGCCAGCCCACTGCCTTCCTGCAGCCGCCTTTCCAGCAAAAATGTCCTCTGGAAAGGTCAGCCAGGACCCGCTACAGAATTGTCAGGGCCAGGTGCAAAATGAAAACGTGGGCCCCATGTTAGAAAATTAGGAAGAATTTCAAGAGAGTGACAGCGGCAGATGAAACCAAGCGTGGGCCCTCGTACGCGTGGGGCCCTGGGCGGCAGCGCGGCCCCAAAGCAGCCCCACTCTGCCATTTCCAGCCTCATGATGTTCTGATGCTTCTGAGGGTAGCAAGATCAGGCTTCTGGGTAGAAGAGGAACTTGACATCCAGCGTGGCTGAGTTCTGGGCTGCACTCCCTCCTCCAAGCAAGCCTGCTTTCTTGAGACTAGAGTGTCTCCCACATTGTAGCACGGGGAACTTCTTGTGTTCCCCTCTACCCTGTTCCCCACTTTCTTTGTAAAGTCAAAGGTTTGAGACCCCCTCCCTCCCTCTCATCTCCTTTCTCCCCTCCTCTCTTGCCTCCCACCCCCACCTCCACCTCCACCTCCACCTCCCTCCACCTCTGTTTCTTCTTCTTTCCGTTGCTTTTATCTGGGGAAAACCCTTCGTAGCTTTACTGCATAACGTTTCCCATTCATTCATTTGGCACCGGTCGATGGTAATGTTCCTTTGAGTGACACCAGCCAAGTGCTGGTGGGTTTCTGAAGCCGCTCTCTGAAGCGGCTGGAGTCAGCATCCTCCCCACCATGGGACAGCCCCTCAGTGGCCTCTGGCCCTGTCCAGATGGTCTCTGCCCATCGTGAGCGTTCGTCACTCACCACCTCCTGCCCACACTCAGCTGTCAGCCCTACTGGCCACAGCAGAAAGAAAGCGGCTCCGTTCTACTGCTGACAGACCTGGGCATCATTTCCAAGGACGATGGCTGCCAGGCAGGCCTCCAGCGGGGTTGGGAAAGGGTTAAATAGATAAGCCCCTGACAGTCTTGGCCCCTGTCATCTTCCCCACTCAGGATCCAGAAGAGTCTTCAATATGTGTGTGGGGTCGTGGTACTTCCTTGCCTGAAAACCCCTCTCTGGCTTCCTGAAGCCTGAGAATGGCATCCAGACCTCCACATGGCCTTCAAATTCTGCCGCCTCAGTGGCCCCATCTGCAGCCAGAGTCCCCAGTTCTAGCTGAGGGAATTCTCCTGCCCTCCTAGAGAGCCAGTCCGGGTTGCTGAAGAGATACTTGAGCATATCTGGAAGAACGCAGGAGCTCTGGGATGTGGCAAGAAGGGGACATCGCAAGGCAGGAGTGGCTCAGGGACCCGCCGAGGGTGGGAAGCCAGGACCCGGAGAAGGGGAGGCGGGACTGGGGTAAAAGCCGGGCTCAGCTTGGAGGACCTGGGGGGGAGCTGAAGGGGGCGCTCAACCCTGGTACACATGCCTGTCACTTGAAGGGCTTTTAGAAGTCACGGAAGTCTCTGGGGTGGGGCCGGCCTGAGCGTTTGCACTTGCTCTCCCAGGGACACAGGTGCTGGGACTGCCCCAGGAGGGCTTCAGGAAGGTGGCAGGAGCCAGCTGAATGCACCAGGACTCTTCTCTGCTGATGGGAAGGCCACCTCAGTCAGCCTCAGGTCCCTGGGCAGAAGGGACTAGGGGAACACTAAGCAGAGATGAGGTAGGTCCCTAGGGAGTCAGTTGGAAGGGGCCTTGTTTAGAAGGGGAGACTGAGTCTCCATCACCAGTGAGTACCACTGCTGGGTAGTAGAGCTTGGACCTTTCGCCACCGCTGGGCATGGGTGGAATGAGGATGAGCTGGGGCGTTCCAGTGGAAATGAGCATGGTTCTGACTGTCAGAGCATCTTCCACATTCAAGCCTTCTCAGTCCAGGCTCTTTTCTTTGACCTTCATGCGTTTTTGATTTGTTTTGCTTTTTGAATCAGGGTCTCACTCTGTTGCCCAGACTGAAGTACAGTGGCATGATCACAGCTCACCACAGCCTCAACCTTCTGGGCACAGGCGACCCTTTCGTCTCAGCCTCCTGAGTAGCTGGGACTACAAACATGCACCACCACGCCCAGCTTGTTTTTTGTAGGGATGAGGTCTTGCTGTGTTGCCTTGGTTGATCTTGAACCCCTGGGCTCAGATGATTCTCCCACCTTGACCTCCCAAAGTGCTGGGATTACAGGCCTGAGCCCCTGCACCTGGCGCTTCTCTGACCTTGGGATCGAGGTGCCAGGTCTGTGCTTGAAGATGAGGGAGGCAGGGTTTCCGCTCTCAAAGAACTCAGGGTCTGCAGGGGGATGATGGTCCCAAGCGTCGAATGTTAAAACCGGACACTGTGCTTCAAACGCTGTAAGAGACAGGCTTGAGGGAGAAGAGATAAACTCTGCCAGAGAGACCTTCACAGGGAAGCAGAACAGGGAGGATGGTGTCTACTCCTCTTCACCCAGGCCTGGCTCTGTAGCCATTGTGCTGCAGTGACCTGAACACTGGGGCTACTAAGAGTGCCCAGGCATCCATCTCCCCTCAGCCCTCAGGCAGCTGGGCAACTCGGGTCTGGGGCAGCCGGTGCCGCGGTGGGTTTCAAACAGCCTTGCCTGTTTACCCAGCATACAGTCCAGATATGATTCCTACATGCACCATGCAGGTTATGAGCACTGCACAGGCCCGCTCCTTCACCACCAGGCCTCGCCCTCGGTGCCGGGCAGGTTGGGTAACTAGCCAAAGGTTGGCCCCTCAGATGCACAGAAAAGTCACAATTTGCCTGTGTGACATGTTTCCTCGTAACTTTTTATTTTGACATTTTCAAACTTGACAGAAGAGTTAAGAACTTTCACCTAGGTCTACTCGTTACCATTTTGCCACGTTTAATTTCACTCTCTTCAGTGGTTTTGCTGAGGCATTTGAGAGTGAGTTGCAGGCCAGCTAAGGGGCTCACACCTGTCATCCCAGCAGTTAAGGAAGCCAAGGTTGGGAGAATCATTTGAGGCCAGGAATTTGAGACAGCTTGGGCAACGTAGCAAGACCCCCTCCCACCCCACCCCCATCACTACCATTTTTTTTTTTTTAATCATAATCTCACTCTGTTTCCCAGGCTGGAGTACAGTGGCACAGTCACGGTTCACTACAGCCTTGACCTTCCAGGCTCAGGTGATCCTTCCACCTCAGCTTCGAGAGTGGTTGGGACTACAGCCATGCACCATCACACTCAGCTAATTTTTTGATATTTTGTGGAGACAAGGTCTCCCTATGTTGCCTAGGCTGATCTCAATCTCCTGTGCTCAATCTAGCCTCTCTCCTCCGCCTCTCTAAGTGCTGGGATTGCAGGTGTGAGCCATCGCGCTTGCTTTAACAAAGTCTTTTTTTTTTTTTTTTTTTTACTTTGAGTCTCACTCTGTTGCCCAGACTAGAGTGCAGTGGCCGCTCCCGCAACCTCGACCTACTGGGCTCCCGCGATCCTTCCGCCTCAGCCTTCCAAGTAGCTGGAACTACAGGCCCGTGCTACCACACCCGGCTAATTTTTTTGATTTATTGTAGAGATGAGGTCTCTCCAAGTTGGGCAGGCGGGTCTTGAACCCACAGGCTCAGGCAATCCACTCACCTCAGCCTCCCAAAGTGAACAAAGTCTTAAAAAATTAGTTGGGGTCGGGTGCGGTGACTCAGCCTATAATCCCAGCACTTTGGGAGACCGAAGAGAGAGGATTGTCTGAGCCCACGGGTTCAAGACCAGCCTGGGCAACTTGGTGAGACCTCATCTCTACAGTAAGTCACAAAAACTAGCTGGACGTGGTGGTGTGCGTCTGTAGTTCTAGCTACTTGGAAGGCTGAGACAGAAGGATCACTGGAGCCCAGCAGATCGACGCCGGGGTGGCCATGAGTGTGCCACTGCACTCCAGCCTGGGAGACGGAGTAAGACTCCAACTCAGAAAAAAAAGAAAAAAATCAAATAGGTCATGTAGGCCAGGCACGATGCTCACACCTATAATCCTAGTGCTTTGGGAGGCCGAGCTGAGAGGATTGCCTGAGTCTGGGAGCTCGAGACCAGTCTGGGCAACTTGGTGAGACCTCATCTCTACAATAAATCAAAAAATTAGCCGGGTGTGGTGGCACACATCTGCAGTTCCAGCTACTTGGTTCACCTGAGCCCAGTAGGTCAAAGCTGTTGTGGCCATGTCCGTGCCACTGCACTCCAGCCTGGGTGACATAGTGAGACTGCGACTCAAAAAAAAAAAAACAAAACAAAACCAAAGAGGTCGTGTATTTGAGGCTGTAGTGAGCTATGATCACACCACTGCATTCTAGCCTGGGTAAGTGTGAGACCTTGTCTCAAAGAAAAAAAATTTTTCATTTCCTAGAAACAAATAAATGAGTGTTGGAAGGAAGGAAGGAAGGAGTTGCAGACAGCCCTCCCCTAAGTTCCTTGGTAGGTGTCTTTCAGGGGTAAGTGTTTTCCCCTATGAAACCATGGTACCATCATCACACCTAGAAAATGACCGTATTCAGTAGTTTCATCCAGTATGCAGTCCTGTCCGAGTCCCCCACATGTACTCCACACATGCTTTTTGCAGCTCTTTTCCTGATCTAAAAAGTCTTGTGCGTTACATTTGGTCATGATGTTTCTTTCACTTCTTTTAATCTAGAACAGTCTCCCTGTTTTGTGTGTGTGCATGTGTGTGAATGACATTGGCTTTGAAGAGTCCGGGCAGGCCAGCACTCTTGTAGAATGGATTCCAGAACTGTCCAATTGAATATGTTCAGGTTAAGTTTGCATAATTTCAAAATTCGCCCAATAATTGCCTCATTATGCCAAGGAAGTCCTGAGGCATAGACTGTAGTTGAAGTTATCTCCTAGG
The DNA here is from genome assembly GCA_027257055.1 of Cephalopachus bancanus. Classification (NCBI taxonomy): domain Eukaryota; kingdom Metazoa; phylum Chordata; class Mammalia; order Primates; family Tarsiidae; genus Cephalopachus; species Cephalopachus bancanus. Next base: position 92,961 of record JAPVLO010001143.1, on the reverse strand, counting down.
GTTCCTGCCCCTGCATGAGTCGTGGGGTGTCCCGTCCAGCCACCCAGAGAAAGAGGTGAACTTGACCTATTTCTAAAATGTTTCAGCTGACTGTAAAGATTCTTTCCCTCGATCCACACCAAGCCTGACCCAGCAGGGCTGGCGCTCCCTCCACTTCGTGGATGGGATTCCAAGGGGTTGAGGCTATGCCCAGGTCCACGGTGTTAGGCAAAAGAGGCCCAGAGCCCTGCCCTGTGACCCACCGCGGGGCTCCATGCAGTGACAGCTGGGAGATGGAGCAGGGTGGCTCTCGTTGCTACTCTGGCCCAGACTGGGTAGGTTACAGAGTGGTGTCACTCACCTCAGCCCTGGCTCCTGCTCACGCCTTGCTGAGCACCATATTGAGTGTCATCCAATATAGTCCGGCCCATCTGGACGACTCCCAAGTTGTGGTCAGGAGCTTTAGTTACTGAGCTGAGGTGTTGAGGGGTTGGAGCTGCTTACCTGGGCCCTGTCACGGCCCCCAGCAGCAAGGGCCACCCCTTCACCTCCCTGCTTCTCTTCCTCATGTGCACCTTTGCTGTGGTCTAGGAAGCCAGATAACAAGCTTGTGAGGATTGTCTAAGCCAGGCATGGTGGCTCATGCCTGTAATCCCAGAACTTGGGAGGCCTAGGCAAGAGGATTGCCTGAGCTCAGGGGTTCGAGACCAGCCTGGGCAACATGGCAAGACTTTGTCTCTACAATAAATCATAAAATTAGCCGGGCATGGTAGTGCATGCCTCTAGTTCTAGCTACTCGGAAGGCTGAGGCAGAAGGATTGCTTGAGCCCAGCAGGTCCAGGCTGCGGTGACCATGAGTGTGCCACTGCACTCCAACCTGGGCGACAGAGAGAGACTCCAACTCAACAACAACAAAAAACTGAGTCTAAAGACTCCAGGCAAGGGGCTCTGTCCAACAAAGGGCAATGCCCGGGACACCACAGCCCCCTCTCCGAGGCATCCCTGTCAGGCTTAGTTGTGGGCTCGCTGAGCTTTGTGGTATCATTTGTGGTTCTCTGCTCTGTGGGGGGGAGTTTGAGGTTGCCAGAGAAGAGATCTCAGGACAAGTGGGACGCTGCTGTTACATGTTTAGGAACAATCGTGACATACAGCAGATGTGACTGGTAAGGAAAACAGTCGGCAAATGCCTGAGAGCCAGAGCCCAGGGGGCACTGTGAGCCTGGGCGCCATGATGCTGAGCCACCGTGACCGGCCTCAGCTGAGTGACCTGAGGCCCAGACCTCAGGCCCACGCACTATGACCTCTGCCTCCCCTGCACGTAGGTCATAGATGGTAGATCGTGATGCCTTCGCTGAAGAAATCAGCTGTATTAGCACTCGCCCCGCAGGGACCCTGGTCTCTGGATCCTTCGGTCTCTGGATCCTCCAGTCTCTGGATCCTCCAGTCTCTGGATCCTCCAGTCTTTGGAAAAGTGTCCCTGGTGCTTCAGATTGTGTGTTTTTTGTTTTGTTTTGAATCAGGGCCTCACTCTGTCATCCAGGCTGGAATGCAATGGTACAACCACAGTTCATCACAGCCTCAACCTCCTAGGGTCAGGTGCCCATCTTGCCTTATCCACCCCCCCACCCTACCAGGTAACTGGGACTGCAGGCACATGCCACCATGCTCAGCTAGTTTTTTTTGTTTTTGTTTTGTTTTTGTTTTTTTTAGTCGGAGTCTTATTCTGTCACCCAGGCTGGAGTGCAGTGGCACACTCATGACCGCCATAGCCTCGGCCTGCTGGGCTCAGGCAATTCTTCTGCCTCAGCCTTCCAAGTAACTGGAAGTATAGGTGTGCACCACCATGCCCGGCTAATTTTATGATTTATTGTAGAGACAAGGTCTTGCCACGTTGCTCAGGCTGGTCTCGAACCCCTGAGCTCAGGCAATCTCCTTGCCTCCTTCTCCCAAAGTGCTGGGATTACATACATGAGCCACCACACCCGGAAATTTTTTATTTTTTGTAGAGACTAGGTCTTGCTTTTTTGCCCAGGCTGGTGTCAAACTCCCGGACTCAAACAATCCTCCTACCTCTGTCTCCCAAAGTGCTGGGATTACAGGCATTAGCCATTGCTCCTGGCCTGGATCATATTAAAGCCACAAATGAACACTCTGCAAGTTCCCCCCAAGGTGCTTCCCCTCCAATCTTTTCTGCCCAAATGTGTCGCCTTAGGCAGGAGCTCCCTAAATTCTGTTCTTTCTCAAAGACATTTCTTTTCTCATAAATTTATAAGCTTGTCGCCTCCTCTGTCTCTCGGCTCAGTGCTCCGAGAAGTTCAGAGTGATCCGATTTAACAGTGACTCCTCTACTCAGCCCTTTTTGCTTGTTTGCTTGCTTTTGATTTTGTTTTTTATCAGAGTAATCGACATGCATCTTTTTTTTACATCCCACAATACAGATGGGTTCACAATTCTGAAGCAGCAGGCCAGGCCCCATCTCCCCGCCCCACCCCAGCCGCTTGGACCACTTACCTGTTTCCAGCTCATCGAGTGCCTCCTCCTTTCTGTTCTCCGCCTCCATATTTTGAAAGAATGTGTTGCTCCCACTGCTTCTTGCTTTACCAATTGGGGATGTAATCTGTGGCCTCCACATTCTTGTAGGCAGGGATTTATCTCCCCACCACCCTATCACTTCTCTCTTACTAATATCATTAGATCACACTCTTGGGTTAAGTCCACAGTATAAGTACTGTTCACTGCTGAGCCAAGCACTGAACTATGATTACGCCTTTAAAAAAGTTCATTATTGTCTCTGTTGTTCTCACCGGGTTGCTTTTCTCTATGCCTGCCTCAGTTTCCTCCAGTACACCAACAGATGAGGAAAACACCTATCAGATGTTTTACCTATCAACGCATGGATCAATTCTGTTTTTCTCCCCTAGACACTGGGGCATCTCACCAGTGAAATTATTTGAATGTTTTTCAAAACAAATGAAAATTTAGTTGTCTTTAGCATATTAAAATAACTCCACGCACCTCCTCTAAAAGCTTCTCTGATCCCGCCCCACCTCCCCAAAACTGCCCCTCTTTGGGGCTTCTCACTCTAACACAGCCCCTTACTCTCTGCATTACAATTGCCTGTTCTCTTGCCCGTTCCTCTCACTGTACCATAAGTTCTCAAGGGCAGGGCTGGGCCTTGTTCACTGCCATCTCCCTAAGTATGCACAGCAGCTGGCTGGCACATAGTAGGTACTCAATAAATATTTGTTGGCTTTGTCTTTGTCAAATTGAAACGCAAGAGATTTTAGGCTGCAGGTGGCTCAGTGACATTTCTGCCCTCGTCCTTCTTTGTGTTCCCTCATGTCCCTCCTCTGGAGCTTCCTTGTTGGGTTTGGAGGCTCTTCTGGGCTGATTCCAACTTAATAACAGCCTTTCCCAGATGAAGATGACAAAGGCAGGGTTTTCCTTCCCTCATCCATTGTGTCTTCACACACACATACATGCACGCGTGCACGCAGGCAGAACTAGATGGGCCCCGATTGGTGCTCGTCACTCTCTAATCCCAGCCCACTGAGCTCAGCACAGACTGAGTGCTCAGTAGACGTGTACGGTTGAAACTCGCCCGATCAATCAATCAATAAACCAATCAGTCTTCCTCCACTCAGCCTGTCGGCTCCCAGGCAAGGCTCATTATCTAGAGTTTGGATGATCAGAAGGAAAAAGGAGCCTCTGCGGAAAGGTGACCCCGTTTCAGGTTTCGTCATGGAAAGACAGGAGGAGCAAGAGAGAGGAAGACAAAGCAGCGGGGGCCAGGGCGCTCATCTGTGATTTCAGAGGGACATTTTGGGAGATGTTTGGTCACTAGACTGTGGGCTATGTGTGGACACCGTGCCAGGACTCTACGGTGTGTAACTGATGTCCTGTGTTGCTGCAGTCTTTGGGTCTCAGCTAACTCAGGAAGGTGCTGGTCTGTGATGATCCTGGACATGAGAACGAGCCTCCATGCCCACAGAGGCCCCTCCCTCGTGAGGGATACTGACCCGACAGTTGGCAGCCAGTGAAAAGAGTTAACTCACCCTCTCAGCCCTCTGGGGCGGCCCAGTCCAAGCTGGTGGCAGGCTTCCTTGGGGCAGTCCCTCGAGTGGACACCCTATCCCATGCAGAATGTCATTCACTCCACACATCTGGAGACTGGTCCCTCCTCTGTGTGCCAGGCAGAAGGAGAACCGCATGGACACAGCCCAGGCAGGGTGAGTCACTGCAGTGTCCGCCTCCAGCCACAGCAATGGCCTTGCTCAGACCCTCCTCCTCTGCCCTCCCTCCTGATGCCGGAGACACCCGGAGGTCAGAGCTGCCCGAGGGATAGAGCCTCACCCATGGCACCACGGCCTGGGCTTTTCTTCGCCTTTGCTTATCTAGGACCCCGTGGGAGGAGGTCACAGCCCAGGCGGCCGGACAGGGACAGGGTGCAGCTGACCCTGAAATAAAGCTGATAGCCCCAGCCTGAGACGCCCCTGGAGAGGGAGCACGCCTCTTGGGGGTGTCATGGGCTCCGGGGAAGGCCTTTACAGCAGCTTTTTGATGTTTCCTCCAGTGGAAACGAATTTATTTTTTGTACTTTTAGGAATTAACTTGCAGTTCTCAGCCTCTCTTTTCCCAGAAAGGAGAGAAGGAGAAAAGAAAAAAGGATTTGCATTGTCTCCGTGATTGGCACCTTCTGTGCATGAGGGGTCACTGCTTCGGGCTGCTCCTTTTCAAGCGCGCCTTTCTCCCCTGCACGCTGCATTCACGCCGGAACATTCTTTCTTTCAAAGCCTCTGTCTTTCTCTCCCCCACCCTTTGTGTCTCTGCTTTCCTTCCTTCACTTTTGCCTTTCATTCCGAGCGCTCGCCACTTCCCTTGGGGAGCGCTCTCTCCTCCTCTCTTGTTCCCCCCTTTTCTTCTTCCTCTATTCAGTTCTTTTTTTCCCTCTTGCCTCTGTTTTTTTCTTTCTTCTTTTTTCTTTTTCCTTTTGAATAGTGCTTCTGTTTTCAAGGGAAGGGACGATAGAGAAGTCGGTTTATTTGAGGAGTGGACAATGGGAGTGGTTTTGCTCCCTTGCTCTAAATGTGTAAAAAAGAAAAGGAAAATCCTTCCAGTGTAGGACGCTGTTTTCTTTTTGTCTCTTGCGCTGAGGGAAGGGTGTTGGAGATGTTTAGGGGTCTGTACTAGGCAAGAGAGACCTATTCATCACAGGTGAGGAATCCTGAATAGGCCCACAGGGATGGTTGACTCAAGGCCTGGGGCTGGGCCTGCAGGGTTCAGATGTGGCCCCTGGGATGTCTTTTCTGCCTGGCCCAAGGTAAGACTTGATGTGAAGGTGAAGGTCAGAGGTAGATACGGGTCCCCCAAGCCTCCCTCCTCTGGGGGAGCCTTGTGTTGCCATTCTTGGCCGAGGGGGGTTCTCAGTAGAGTCTGTGAGAACGTGATGCCGGGGCCGAGCGTGAGGAAGAGGGCAGGTTCCCACATGCAGGACAGTTGTGGAGTGTGGCCCCCACGTACTGTGCATCCCTGGCTGTGGGAGCAATGAGCCTTGTGTTGACTGGGCCTGGAGTCCTGGAAAGAGGACCTTTGTCTGACGATGCAGCCTGCTGAGTGGCCCTCGTCAAAGAGAGCGCCCGCTGCCTCTGGGATGGCAGACTGTGTTGACACATCCTTTGCGACAGGGACGTGAGTGTCCCTCATTAGAATTTTTAAATGTCACCTGGGAGTACCATAGAGCATTCGCTCAGGGTTTCCTAAATTATCCAAACAGAACAGTTTGGTTCTTTCCTGGAGGCCCCTGAACCAGTAGAAATGAACTTCCTGTGTGAGCCGATGTGAGCTTGCCAGTCAGGCCTGTGCGTGTGCCACATTGACTTTACCTGTTGAGCAGTGGCTTCTCTCCTATGTCTGTAGGATGGGACCTCAGCAGGGCCACCGCTTCGTACAACCCCAAGGGCCACCAGTTGCTGTGGTCTGAGTGGTGGCCCTGACTACTTTTTTTTTTTTTTTCGAGTCAGAGTCTCACACTGTCACCCAGGATGGAGTGCAGAGGCATGCTCACGGCCACCGCAGCCACAACCTACAGGGCTCAGGTGATTCTTCTGCCTCAGCCTTTCAAGTAGCTGGAACTACAGGTGCCTACCACCACACCTGGCTAATTTTTTTGTTTATTGTAGAGACAAGGTCTCGCCAATTTGCCCAGGCTGGTCTCAAACCCCTGGGCTCAGGCAATCCTCTCACCTCTGCCTCCCGAAGTGCTGGGATTACAGGCACGAGCCACCGGGCCCAGCTCCTGACTACTCTCAAACGTGTAGTTCCACCCCCTGTGCTACGTCACACCTCCATACCTCATGATCACTGCTCCCTCCCTCTAGAGTGCCCTTCCTCTCTTGTTAGTCTGCCTGCTGAACTCCTACATAACCTACAAAACCCTGCTCAGATGCCATCTCCCCTTTTGACTTCCCTCACACATGAAGTTAATCACACCTCCCTTCATATATCTTCTGAGACTTTTATGCCGGAGCTGTCAACTCACTGAGGCGATCACCCATTTATTATATCCCCTTGAGAGCAGAGACTGTGTTGTCTTTGCCTCTGAATTCCTGGAAGAGTGATGTACCTACCACCTGCGCTCACCAGGCAGAAAAGCATTGCTGAATCTCAATCACTCCAAGGTGACCTCCAGAGTGTTGAACCCAGGAAACTGGAACAGCAGAAAGGAGGAAGCAGGGCCTCGTAGATGGCTTCCGGAGTGTGAGCAGTCTGGGGTTTAGACGGTGAAGATCGATAGAAGGTTTGGTGTCTAGGAACCGCTGTAGGCCTGGACTGAGGTGCCACTCCAGCGAGGTCAGCACTCAGGAGAGAGCAGAAGCCACGAGAGATGGCTTCTCTGAGGAAGTCCACACAGGCTGAGAAAGTAGACCGAGGCCCAGGTCCGTGGGCCACTGGGAAGCAGGAGGCAAAAGAGTGGACTGGGGTGGAAGGTGGCCTATGAGCCCAAGGAGGGGTGGCAGGACTGCTGCCAGTTTGGGGGAGACCCAGCTCAAAGCCCCTGTGCTTGGCAGAGGGCTGCCATCTTCCTGAGGACAGATGTCGTAGATCAGGGGTTGACACCATCGTGCTCTGTGACACCGTAGTGCAGTGGCGGGCATGAAGGCCTCGAGTGAAGCTGGAGAAAGAGAGAACGTGAGTGGAGCAGGGACCAGGTCTCTCCTGGAGGACCCGCTTGTGTGTCTGGGGCACATTTTTCCCCTCCTGCAGAGACAGGGCCTCAGGCTGTAGGTCTGGAAGACCTTGGGCATGCCCTCAAAGCACAGGAGAAGGGTAGGGCCTAGATGTTCTGGGTCCCCCAGGGCCACAGGGGAGAGAGCATGTGAGGGCCTCAGGCTAGCCGAGGTTGCTCGAGGCCCCTGGAAGGGTCTCTGCAGGGTGAGATTACCTCTGGGCAGGAGCCCTGGGATGCGGGTGGCCTGCAGGATGGGAGGTGGGGGCTCCAGGTACAAGCCCCCGGCCTGGAGCCCCCACCCTGGAGGTCCGGGCCCTGTGCGCCCTTCCTCCTCCCACCCAGTACCAGGCCTGGCCCATAGCAGGCATTTCGTGAAGGTTTGTTGTGTGAATTGGCATTTGTCCCTAGCAGGTGTAGAATGGACACAGTGACTGCAAAGCTTCGTGCAAAGGGAGGGTCCATCCCTCTCCTCAGAGTATCAGGGAAGGGGCCGTCCTCCTCAGGGGAGCCTGGGCCAGAGTGGAGAAAGGTGGAGGGACAAGTCAGTGCCAAGAACGGGACAATGGCAGGAACAAGAAGGGCCATGACCAAGCTGGGCACCCAGACAGGTGGGGACAGTAAGTTGGCTTGTCTGTGATGACCAGGCCCAGGTGGAGGAAGAATGCCTGTCGGATGCTGAAATGAGGGAGGCAGAACTGAGCCCGCATCATACACATGTTGAGCCCCTACTGTGTGCAGGCTGGGTGACTGACGTGTGCCTCCCAGGAGGAGGGTCTGCGGCTCAAAGGTTGGGAAGAAGGCTGTGCCCTCCCTCTGGGTTGAGTGACCACGACAAGGTGAACCTTGGGCAAAGGTAGCAGGGAGTTTGCTTACATAGGAATACTTGGGATCTGTGTTCCAGGAAGGGGTGGGCATGGCTGAGGGGCCGGCCCCACCCCCTGCTACGTGTCTGAGTGGAAGTTTAAGACCGGGCCGCCAGGCCAGGCCCGGCCCAGAAGGGATGGGCCACCTGCTCTTCCTGGCCCTCCCTGCTTCTCAGAACACCGCTGGCAACCTGGACCTGCCAGGGTGGGCCTGGCCAGCCATCAGGTTTTTCCAGTTTGGGTGAGAACATCTCCTTGCACCCATGACAGCACCCACCCACAGCCACCCTGGCCTGGGGATGAACGAGGAGTGAGAGGATGGGACGAGAGTCTGCGTTCGTAAACAGGCATTAGACGCAGTTGTGTTTCTGGGCTCCAGTTTCCCAGGTGGCAGGGGGCCCAGCGGTCAGTTCCCCTTTAAGAAGAGTCCAGCTCCTCCAGTAACTGCCGTGTGGCCCCAGGCATGTGGTTGAGTGCTAATAATAGTAGCAAACACCATAGGCATGCCAGGTTCTGCTGGCAGCACTTTACATGTCTTATCCAGTACGGCAGGTGCTCTGGGGAGCACCCCTCTTCAGTAAGGAGAAAGAGTCATATGTCCCGGGAAGCAGCAGAGGATGTGAATTCATGCCTTCAGCCTCCAGAGTCAGGGTCTAAACCAGTGCTTTTGCAACCTGTTTTTATTTTTTGTTGTTGTTTTGAGTCAGGGTCTCACTCTGTTGCCCAGGCTGGAGTGCAGTGGCACAATCGCAACGATCATGACTCACGGCAGCCTCAACTTCCTGGGCTCAGGCAGTCCTTCCACATCAGCATCCTGAGTAGCTGGAACTACAGGCACGTGCCACCACACCTGGCTAACTTTTTAGAAATGAGGTCTTATTTTGTTGCCCAGGGTGGTCTCAAATTTCTGCTCTCAAGCAATCCTCCCACCTTGGCCTCCCAAAATGCTGGAATTACAGGTGGTACCACCATGTCTGGCTGCAACCTGCTTTGGTTGGTTTTTTTTAGTTGAATTCTCACTCTGTCGTCCAGGCTGGAGTGTAGTGGCATGCTCACAGCGACTGCAGCCTCGACCTGCTGGGCTCAGGTGATTCTTCCGCCTCAGCCTTCCAAGTAACTGGAACTACAGGCATGAACCACCATGCCTGGCTAATTTTGCAACCTGTTTTTTAAATGAGGATGTCTAAGCCTCACAGGCTGGAGCTTTATCGACACTGTGCAGGCGTCAGCATGGTCACATTGCTATACATTGCTATTCTCGGGCTACCCTGATCTCCCTTGAAACAGTCGCAAAGAGCCTGGGGAACATGCTTTGAGGAGCAGTGCTGTATTTCTGCCCTTTCTGTGCCTCAGTTTCCATAGTTGTAAAACAAGGTGATGGTACCAGTACCAATCACAGACTACAGTCAGGGTTTGATGACACAGTGTGCTTAAAGTCAACTCAGGCTCGTGCCTTCCCTCCCAGGCCCACCAGTCAGTTGGTTCACATTGGGATTTTGCTGTCAGCAATAAGAGCCCACTTAGGCCAGGCGTGGTGGCTCATGCCTATAATCCCAGCACTTTGAGAGGCAGAGATGAAGGATTGCCTGAGCCCAGGGGTTCAAGAGTAGCCTGGGCAACTTGGCGAGACCTTATCTCTACAATAAATCAAAAGATTAGCCGGGCATGGTGGTGCGTGCCTGTAGTCCCAGCTTCTAGGAAGGCTGAGGCTGAAGGATCCCCTGAGCCTAGCAGGTCGAGGCTGTGGTGGCCATGAGCGTGCTACTGCACTCCAGCCTGGGCGACAGAGTAGACTCCAACTAAAAAAAAAAGCCTGCCCAGTGCACCCATTTAGATGCCAGTACACAGCTGCAAGAGAGGAGCCCATGACTTCATGCCTGGGAGGGACTCTGTAAACTGTAGAGGGCTGTGCCCGTGTGAGCAGGCATGCTCATTCCTCTGCTCAGCCTGGGTTTCTGAGAATTTGTTTCCTTCTGCAATTTGGTACCAGAGCTGGGGGGCACTTGGAGGAGGGAGCCTACCATGTCTCCCAGAAGCAGGCCCTGTGTGCTCCTGGGCCAGGACACTTCCCAGCCAGTCGTTGCTGTGGCGCAGGGACGAGGGTGGTGACCCTTGCTTCCTGGCTGTGCACATGTGAGTTTGGATGGTTTTTACACAAGAAGCTTCCTGGGTGTTTTGGTTTCAGGGATCTCATTGTTGGACTTTACCCTGTGACCCATCTGCCCTTCACCCTGTGACCCACCTGGGCTGTGTTTGCTGAGGGGTAGGTCTGAGGGTTACGTGATCCCAGCTGGCAGGGATATGATCCCAGAAAGAGACATCTACACTCTAGTGAGGAGAGTTGGGTTTGTGATTCATCTAGGAATGTGTGTGGTCTTTTGAGCTGTCTCAATCAGTTGTGCCATTTCAGAAAAGAATGAGCTTCTGTGATAAAGTTTCTAGAGGCCCACAGAAGATGTCTTCCCATCTCCCTGGGGCTCCCCTCTGGGTCCTGGAGCCCAGGGGATCCTCGCAGTCCCACAGACACTGGGTTGGAACTGCTAGAACCTTCCCTGAGACCAAGTTCATTCCCAGCACCTCTTTCCTTCTTTGCGCCCAATTCAGTTACTTTTCTAAATGTTCATTCTCTTACCACTCATTCGTGTGATTTAGACATTGTTAGTGACAGGATTTGCCAAATATTTGGGGACCCTAGGTGATTCATATTGCATGTCTACACATGTTGCGGTGGTAAAAGCTAGAAATGGCCATTTATCAAATGCCAGCCCCCAGTGCCAGGTATGTCACTTGTATTATCTTTTTTTTTTCCTTTTGAGTCAGTCTTACTCTGTTGCCCAGGCTGGAGTGCAGTGACACTATCATGGCTCATTGCAGCAATCCTCCTACCTGAGCCTCTCAAGTAGTCGGGACTACAGGCGCATGCCACCATGCCCAGCTAATTTTTTTATTTTTTGTATAGACAGGGTTTTACTGCGTTGCCCAGTCTGGTCTTGAACTCCTGGGCTCAAGCAATCCTCCTTGCTTGGGCCTCCAAAGTGTTGGGATTACAGGCATGAGCCACCACCCTGGCCAACCCCTGTTCTCTTATTTCATCTTCTCTATTATCTTGTGAGAAAAGCAGCGATTATCCCCATTTTGTAGTTGAGAAAACTGAGAGGTTATGCAACTTGCCCAAGGCTGTATGGTCAAAACAAGCTGAATCTAGAGCCTGTTTACCCTCCCTTTGCCCATGGGGCCCCACCCTGCCCTCATGGTTACACTGAGGGACCTCAGACCCACAGCAGGGAGGGTCCTCATGCTCTAGTGATGGCCAGGTATTTGCTGGCTTTATCATAGTTGTTCCCTAGGGTCATTCAGGCCCTTGGATCACACACTTGCATCTGAATTTCAGGATCGGGGACACATGGCCCCAGTTCACCACCCTGCGGACAGGTCTAAGCTGCTAAGTGTCATGCTGTGTGATCCGGATTGAAGAGGAAATGAGTTCCCGCTCTGGGCCTCGCTGGCCGTGTTGGGCACCTTTCCCTCTGACGTCCGTGGAACTGCACCTCTCCAGGGTCCTGCCCTCCAGGCCAACTTCAGTCTCTCCTTCCCTGACCTCACTGCCCCGGGTCCTCCTCCCGCCTCACTTGCTGCTGACAGGCCACCTTTGCCTCCTCCTCTGTTAGCTCCAGGTAGTGGACAGACCCAGCAGCGCCTGGCTGGATACCCATCGTGTGGCTCCAGTCTCCTTCCCCCTATCCCCACCCCCCACCTCCTCTGAACCTCTTGTGCATCCTCCCTCCCCAGCTAGACCACAGGGTCCGGTGTAGGGATCTGATTTCTATCCCTTGCGCGGGTCCTACCCTGGGCTCCTCACACACAGGCGTCATCAGGTGACTACGGAAGGCATGAGCATGCACGTCACTCTTGCTCGCCTTTGATTAGAGCCCGTGTGGACGGCCGCGTGTGTCTGATGTCTGCGTGTGTACACTATCAGCTGAAATGTTTCACCAGCTGGCCCTCCCCCCAGGAGATACCCGGAGGCATTACGTGAATGGGAGAGGCATTCTTTACTGCTCTCCTGGCAGAAATCCATACTCAAGTTGGGTGTGTGGGTGACTGCAAAATAAATGTTGATTGCAGCACCAGCTTTGGGAGGCAGCCGCTGCCAGGGCTCTACTGGGATGGAGGCCTGGGAGGAACCACGCTGGCTGCCAGGAGAACGGCGGGGTCTTGAGCCCAGGCCACACGACTCGGCTGTCCTTCTCGTCCCTTCTCCCTCTACCCACAGCCTCCAGCCTGGCAGGCCCTGGCATCTCTTGCTGGATCTGAGGGGAGGGGTCTTCCTAACCAGCTTCCCCCTTCCAGGCCTCCTCAGACTTCTCCATCCAACCTTTGTGTAATGAACACCACAGATCATTCTTATTCGGCTCATGGGCTCAGCTTAACCTCCTGATGGCTTTAGGAAGTGGGAACCATCATCCCATGCCACAGATGAGGACACCGAGGCACACACAAACCATCCCGTGAGTGAGAGGGCCAAACTGTGGTCTCACTCAGCAGCCCCTGCTCTGAGTGGATTGCCTCCCAAAGTCCGGCTTACTTGGAAGAACATTCCTGAACTCTTAAGTTTTTTGTTGTTGTTGTTGTTATTTTAAAGCAAAGTCATTTTGTCCTTTTGTGGTACTGCACACATTGAGTGCTTACCTCCTGTCTGATAGTTTGCACTCTCATTTCACGGTTCTTATTCTTGTCCCTAACCTGGATGTGAGATCCCTGGGGCTGCGGATCTTTGTGCCCTGCATCACCCAGCCCTGGCCCGGCTGGTGGAGTACTGACGACAGGAGCAGTAATGACAGCAGTCACTCCTGTTAACTGGGTCCTTGCTAGGCATGGCCCTGTCATCAGACACATTTCCCTTCCCTCCTTTATCTGCAAAGCACTGGCACTTAAGTTAGACCCAGCCTCCACTTCTCTGGCATACCTGGTGACTTAGGGCACATCACTCAACTCCTCCGTGCCTTGGTTTCCTCCCTTGTAAATGGGCTGTGTTTGTTTTCTTTCTTTGTTTTTTTTTTTTTTTAAGTTGGAGTCTCACTCTGTCGCTCAGGCTGGAGTGCAGTGGCACGCTCACAGCCACCGCAGCCTCAACCTGCTGGGCTCAGGCGATCCTTCTGCCTCAGCCTTCCAAGTAGCTGGAACTCCGGGCACGTGCCACCATGCCCAGCTAATTTTTTTGATTTATTGTAGAGATGAGGTTTCACCAAGTTGCTCAGGCTGGTCTCGAACCCCTGGGCTCAGGCAATCCTCTCACCTCGGCCTCCCAAAGTGCTGGGATTACAGGCTTCAGCCACCATGCTCAGCCTATGGGCTTTGTTTTCAAGGTCTTATCAGGTACAACTCCCAGGCTGCAGGAAGGGCACACTATGTCTAACCCCTTCTCCTGTCACTAACCCCATTATGGACAAGGAAACCAAATCTTTGGGAGATTGAGGAACTTCCCTTAGGACACACAACTCCTCAGTGGCAGATCCGGGGGTGGAGAACAGGCCTGCCAGACTGAGAGCCACATTCCTGTGCCTTCTGTCACCTGCAGAGTAAAGGACTGTCCTTCCTGGTTCCCTCCCCATCTCTGCTGCTTCCCATTGCCCCTCCTTGGGCCCTGCTCCCAGAGTCCCTTTGCCAGCCGTTCAGAGGAGGAGTGACGCTGTCACGTGGTACCTTGGTGGGTCCTGGGATTTAGGGGCTGCTGATACCACGGCCTTCTGCCTGGTGCAGCAATGCTTCTCAGCTACAGCTGGACACTCACACAGTCCACGGGACTCTTGAAGTCCTAGGGTCCCTGCCTTCATTCCCCATGAAACTGTCACTTCCCAGGGAACTTGAAACCAATTCCACCAGCCCATCTGTTCTCTCCATCACTTTGAGATGTGGGCCTCAGCCGTAATTGGCTTGCCGTGTGTTCTGTGCCACATCCCTGTTCCTGGACCTTTGTTTCTCCTGTCATTGCTGATCACTCCAGATTAAAACAGGACACTGTGGAGGCCAGGAGGAGGCTGGGCTGGAGGGTGAGGTGACCTGGCTCCTCCCAGGAGCACAAGAAGAAGTGGAGTAAGTGAGGAGAACGTGATTATCATCGGCTCAGATCCTGCCTTTATCTCTTGCTGGCTGTGTGTCTTAGACAAATCACAGCTTCTCTGAGCCTCAGTTTGCTCATCTGTAAAATGAAACAAAAACGACCATCTCCCCAGGACAGCCTGTGTCATGTGCCTGGCCCACCGTAAGAGCTCAGTAAATGATGGTGACGAGAAATTCGAAAGAGCTGACAACCCTCAATGCTGTCTTACACTGTGGCAGCATGCAGGCACTGGCAGGATGCCTGTGAGTGGATGCCTCCTCTGCTCAGAGGCAATTAGGGGACATGGTGAAAAGTGGATCTGGTAGACTTGGTGAGTCTCGCCACCCCGTCTGGGGCGAGGGGAGCTGGGTGCATCAAGCCTCTGCCGTGTGGGGCCTGCCTGCACCTCATTCACACAAGGCCAGGCGGGGCTGGGAATAGGCCACATGGTGTAGTTGTTGCATATTGTTGGGGATTCCCTGGACAGCCCTGAGTTCCTGTGGGCAGGCCATGGGGGGTTTCTGCGCCTGGTTTACCTGTGCTCAAGGGTGTGCCCCCCGCTCCATCCTGCGGGGCGCTCCCTCCTCACCCTACCCCTTCCTCAGGGAAGCAGACCTGGCTCTCTAGGATGCCTCCCCCAGGGAGCCCTCACCCCAGACACCTCCCTCCTGTGTGTTTGTCTTTCTTCCCTAGGGGAGGCCAAGAGGGAACCTACCTTGTGGCAGGCAGGGGGGCTGTTTCGGGTTTGTCTCCTTCCTCCCTGCACCGTGGGGAGTCTGACCCTTAGCCATGACACGGGAGAAAGAAGGCCGGGATCGAACCGGAGAGGCTGGGGCTGATGGAATGGGGTTTCTTTTTTCCTCCTTCCTTCCTTTCTTTTTTTATTTTTAAGCAAGAGATAAATAAATGTCGCCCCGAGATGACAAGAGAACATTGAAGGAGATAAAAGGAGAGTAAAAGGGAGCGAGAGAGCGGAAGCAGAGGACAGAGGGGGATCTGGACTTTACACAGCGATGAGGGGAGAGATGAAAGAGGAAAGAAAGAGATGAGATGGGAACGCAGGACCGAGCGCCGAGCGGAGGATGGGGTTGCCACGGAAACGGAAGGAGGGGAGGAACAGAGGGAGAGGAAGACAGGATGGAGAAGGCGGAGGGCTCATTGCAGGAGGGGTCTGAGCCGAGACTTGGTGAAGAGGAAGAGAAGCCGTGAGGGCCTCCCAAGTCTGCACCAGGCCCCGGTGTGGGAAAACAGGTTGGCAGGGGAGAAAGGCACCACCCTGAAAGCCCTTCCCTCCCAGGAGCTGACAGAGCAGAGGGAGCCTGGCAGACCCAACTGGGGCCTGCTCTACCCTGCCTACAAGGGACTGCCTCAGTTTCCACATCTGTAAAATGGACGTGGTATTCCCCACCCAGAGGACTGCACAGAGGTCTAGAAATAGCCTGTGTTCATCACAGGGCCTGACGAAAGTTCAAGCCCAGTAAATGTTCCTGTTGCTCCTTCATTTGGGGTTCTTATCTCTGTCCCTTGAACTTGTGAGCCGAAGTTGTGTTTGTTTTTCCCTGGTACATAAAGCTGGTGATCTTTGAGTGCAGCATAATGTGCTTGAGTAGGAGACAGATGCGCTTTTTTTGCTTCTGGAACTGGAGGAAAGACATGGAGGCTTCTGGAAACACGAGGCCTGCTGTCCCTCCCCCTGGGAACAGGAACTGTTACTGAAACTCAGGGAAAGGAAGTGGGGGGTGGGGGGGCTATGGCTGCTTTCCAAGGCTGGACTCAGCAAGGGAATTCTTTTATTCTTTGAACTTGAATATGAGTATTCTCCAAAGGGCAAGGATTCATGCTCTGTGTTCTCAGCTAAGGCTGCAGTGGTGCCTGACAGACAAGGCCTCTGCCCTTGGGTAGTCAATCATCTCCCTGGGTTGCTGGGTATTCAGGAAGTGGTTGTGAAAGTAAGTAGATCACTAACAAATTCTTAAAAATTGCCATAAGGTGGCAGGCGTGGTGGCTCACGCCATAATCGCAGCACTTTGGGAAGCTAAAGTAAGAGGATTGCCTGAGCCCATGGGTTTGAGACCAGCCTGGGCAACTTGGCAAGACTTCATCTCTACAATAAATAAAAAAATTAGCCTGCCGTGGTGGCGTATGTCTATAGTTCTAACTACTTGGAAGGCTGAGGCGGAAGGATCGCCTGAGCTGGTCAAGGCTGTGGTGGCTGTTAGCCTGCCACTGCACTCCAGCCTGGGTGGACAGAGTGAGACTCCAGCTCAAAAAACAAAAACAAAAAATTGATATAAGGTCCAGGAAGGAAAAGTATGAAACTTGAAACTGCTTAGAACTTGGGGGACCAGGTCTGGCTGCAGGAGCCGGCGAAGGCTTCCTGAGGAAGTGATACTTATTTAGGTCAAAAGCTGAAGGATGAGGAACGAGGAAGAGCGTTCCAAGCACAGGAACAGCACGCAGAGAGGCTGTGTGCAGGCAGGTTCCAGTTGGAGGACACAGAGTCCAAGTGGCTGGAGCCTAGAGGAAGGGAGCAAGTAGTATGCCAAACTGGCCATGGAGGCAGGGACTAACCGGACAGGCCCATAGAGGCCCTGGGTAAGGTATTTGGGCTCAATTGCAAGAGCAGTGTGGTCCGGGTGCAGTGGCTCACGCCTGTAATCCTAGCAATTTGGGAGGCCGAGGCAAGAGCATTCCCAGAGCCCAGGAGTTCAAGATTAGCTTGGGCAACAAGGTAAGGCCTCGTCTCAGCAATAAGTTTTTTTAAAAAATTAACTGGCGTGTGCCTATAATCCCAGCTACTTGGAAGGCTGAGGTGGAAGCATAGCCCGAGCCCAGCAAGTCGAGGCTGTGGTGGCCACTGCACTCCAGCCTGGGTGACAGAGTGTGACTCTGACTCAAAATTAAAAAAAGGGAGAGAGACACAACGTGACTGGGATTTGGAGCAGGGTGGGATGTCACGACCAACTGTTATGAGCATGAGGCTTGTTTCACCCTCCCTCTCTCAACTGGCTGTGTCAGCATTTGAGGGCAAAGGAACTATGTGGCAGAGACCCTTGAGAAAAAATACTTCCTGCAGGTTGAGGGAAAAAAAAATACTTCCTTCCAGACTGTGGAAGGCATAGGGCGCACCTGAGTGGGAGGGTGACCCCTGTTTTTGACATGGACAGAGGAAGACACACCAGGACTCAAGAACTCCTAATTAGTCCCCGTTATGCGTTAGGAGCCTGAGGGCCTTGGTTTCCACATCTGTACACATCTCAGCCGAAGTGGGGCTGAGGCAAAGGGTCTTCAGCAGGAGACTGTCCGGAGGTCTAGAACTAGCGTGTGTTCATCACAGGGCCTGACAGCATTCAAGCCCAGTAAATACTCCTGTTGCTCCTTCATTTGGAATTCTTATCTCTGGGCCTTGAACCTGTGAGCTGAAGTTTCGTCTGTTTTCCCCTGTTACATAAAACTAGTGATGCTAGCTGGGCGAGGTGGCTCATGCCTGTAGTCCCAGCACTTTGGAGGCAGAGGCGAGAGAATTGGCTAAGCCCACAGGTTCGAGACCAGTCTGGGCACTTGGTCTCTACAGTAAATCAAAAAATTAGCCGGGTGTGGTGGCACACGCCTGTAGTTCCAGCTACTTAGAAGACCGAGGCAGAAGGATTGCCTAAGTCCAGCAGGCTAAGGCTACAGTGACTGTGAGCTTGCCACTGCACTCCAGCCTGTGCGACAGAGCAAGACACTGACTCAAAAAAGTTTTTAATTTAAATTTTTTAAAAAAACTTATGATCTTTGGGTCCAGCATAATGTACTTGTATGAGAGACAGATGTGCTTTTTTGCTTCTGAAATTGGAGGAAAGATACGGAGCCCTCTGGAAACATGAGGCCTGCTGTCCCTCCCCTGGGACATGGGAGAGGCAAGCATTCCTCCTTTGTAGTAAAGAATTCCTTCAGTGGGCATGTGAGTCAGGAGGATCCAGCCTGGGGCTTCTGGGAGCTGGTGACTTCGCATCTTAGGCCACGTGACTTCCATACTTAGCGTCAAGGGGAGGCCACCATGTGCCTTTCAGGTGGCTCTGCAGGCAGCCCAGTGTTCACCCACAGTAATCTGTGCAGCACACTCCCAGTTGGTTTGGGCAGGCTCATGTCTACAAGAACCACAGGCCCACCCAACTGACCTCAGGAGAGAGTGGAGCTGATTGCCAGCGAGGGTCCCCCAGGCTAGGGGCAGGGGCCGTGTTCCCTCTGGAATCCGATAGCCTTCCCGGACCAGCGCTTCCTTGGGCTCTCCTCGAACACTCACCCCGCCCCTGCTGACCCATCCTCCCTGCCCCCTCTTGTTTTAGCCTGGCTCCATTCTGTGGCACGTGTGTCCTTTGCATATCTGCTCCTGGGGTGATGGATAGGGTGGGATTTGGTGCACAGTCACGTTTCCAAGAGAGACGCCTTTTGGTCCAAGTTGATTTGGCAGTGAGGAGGGACAGGCCGTGGGTCTGGGCTCAGCTTCTGTACAAGCAGCCCCAGACAGTGCGGTATTCAGTGCGGCTAGAAGGCCCAGGGCCGCACTGCCCTTCGGGGAGGGTAAGGAAGGCAGCACGGGGTGAGGTGGACACTCCTACTTAATTCGCCAGGCAAGGCCAGGTCATGCTGAGAGTGCTCACCCACTCTAGCTAATTAACTTGGAGAATCAGAATCACTTTGAGGAGCTTTTAGAAAATACCACATCCAGGCTCTGAACCTGGAGATTCTGTTTTAACTTGTCAGGGGTGACGATGCCAGTTCTGGAACTCTGCAGACCCAGGGTCTCTGCTTTTGCAAGGGTGTGAGTCTGAGAAGTCAGGTGAATACAGTGGTCCTGAGGTTATGCCTCACGGTGGGGTGGGGGGAGCTCCACCCCTCACTTCCTTGGGTTGAAGAGTCACTGTGACCTCCTGGAGGAGGGAGTTCCTCGATGACAGTCAGGCCCCCTGAGCCCTCAGCTTTAGAAGCAGAGGTGTAAGGCCAGGCGCAATGACTCAAGCCTATAATCCCAGCACTATGGGAGGCCAAGGTGAGAGGATTGCCTGAGCCCAGGGTTTCGAGACCAGCCTGGGCAACATAGCAGGACCTTGTCTCTTACAATAAATCAGAAAATTAGCCAGGCGTATTGGTGCGTGCCTGTAGTTCCAGCTACTTGGAAGGCTGAGGCGGAAGGATCCCCGGAGCCCAGCAGCCGAGGCTGTGGTGGCTGTGAGCATGCCACTGCACTCCAGCCTAGGCGACAGAGTAAGACTCCAACTCAAAAAAAAAAAAAAAAAAAAAGCAGCAGCAAAGGTGTGACCTCCTGGACAGATGTAGGTGCCCCAGGCCTGGAAGATGAGGAGAGCAAGTGCTTTCAGAACAGGCCCTGCTGCCTGTCTGTGGGAGGGTTGTCCTGCCTGGGAGGGCGAGAAAGAGCATGAGGCTTCTGGAGCCTCTGCCAGATTGAGGTACAGCCTGGAGACCACCCCTGGGGAAGAGGCAGGACTTTCCTGAGGGTGAAGAGAATCTGAAGGTAGAGAAGAGCAGCTCATGTGTAGATGTCTCAGGCAAGGGTTTTCCCTCGGTCTCTTTCATTCATTTTCTTCCTTTAATTCATTCATGGTCCCTTAGCAACTGTTCCCATTTCCCACCCAAGTCTCTCAGGACACTCCCTTGCTGGGCTCCCACTGTTCACCTGCACTCACCGTCACTAGGGTAGGCGAGCTGTGTGGGGAAGATGACCCATAAACAGATAAACGTATAGGCCAACATGACTGTATCTGTCGGGGTTCTCTAGAGAAATAGACCGAACAGGATATACAGTATATACGTTCAAAGAGATTTATTTATTTGTTTATTTATTTATTTTGAGTAGGAGTCTCACTCTGTGGCCCAGGCTAGAGTGCAGTGGCATGCTGCTCACAGCCACTGCAGCCTCAACCTGCTGGGTTCAGGTGATCCTTCCGCCTCAGCCTTCCAAGTAGCTGGAACGACAGGCACATGCCACCACGCCTGGCTAATTTTTTTATTTATTGTAGAGATGAGGGCTCGACAAGTTGCTCAGGCTGGTCTTGAATGCCTAGACTCAGGCAGTCCTCTCACTCAGCCTCCCAGAGTGCTGGGATTATAGGCATGAGCCACTGTACCTGGCAGAGAGATTTATTTTAAGGAATTGACTCGTGAGATTGCAGGGGCTAGTGAGTCCAAAATCTGCAGGATAGGCTGGCAGGCTGGAAACTCAGGATTTGTATGTTACAGCCTTTTTCTTTGTAGAGGTGGGGGTCTTACTATGTTGCCTAGACTGGTCTTGAATTCCTGGCCTCAAATGATCCTCCCATCTCAGCATCCCAAAGTGCTAGGATTACAGGCATGAGTCACCATGCACAACCCAATATGTTATAGTTGAGGCAGAATTCTCTCTCTGGGAAACCCCAATTTGCTCTTTAGGCCTTCAGCTGATTGGGTAAGGCACCACATTACGGAGCATTGCCTCCTTTACTTAAAGTCAGCTGATTATACATGTTCACCACATCTACAAGTTACCTTCACAGCAACTTCTAGATCAGTGTTTGACCAAATATCCGGGCACCATGGCTTAGGCAAGTTGACACATGAAATCAGCCATCACAGTGGTGTTCCTAGGCTAGTGCAGAGGGTCCTCGCCCTGCCCAGAATACTTCCTGGGGGATAGTGCCTGCACTAAGTCCTCAGAGATGAGGGGAAATTTGCCCAGTGCGAGGGAAGGCAGTCCTGGCAGAGGAGGCAGCCTGCACGGTGGCCCTGAGGTAGGGAACACCAGTGGGTGAGGTGCCGAGGGCCGATGGGAACACCAGTGGGTGAGGTGCCGAGGGCCGATGGAACCTGGCTGGGAACAGTCATGGACAGCAAACTAAGGCATGGAATGTCACCCCACAGGGCTGCCAGCGGGCTTCTGGGCTGGAGACCCGCTGTCTAGTCCGCGTCTCCACCCTCTCTTGGGGTGACTTTGAACCGGACCAGTCCCTTCCCCGCCCCAGTCTCCGTTTCCTTATCTGCAGGATGGCTGGCCACCAGCCCACCAGGCCCTGGTGTGGTCTGTGGACTGGTGGTCTTGTGTCAGGAACTCAGCCACTCCGACTCCTGGAGGCAAGGCCCCAGAGAAAAGGGGAAGTGAGAATCCACTGAGGAAGAGACTCACACATGTCCCCCTTGGCCACCCCACCCCCACCATGCAGTCCACCCGCCCCTGCAGAGGCCTTGTGGGCTGGGCAGAAGTGAGACTGCAGTGCTGGGGCTTGCACAAACCTCCCAGCTTTCGCTTCCTCTTCCTTTCTGGGGATGTGAGCAGAGTTTACCTTTCAGAGGACAACAGGGGAAACAAAGAGGCTAGTTTCACTGTGAGGTGAAGTCCCTGTGCGTTTTTACAGATGCATACATGTCTGGAACTTCCTCTTCGCGCCCTGGCCTGCTTCTCTCCGGGTTCAGTCTCTCCAGCCCCTGGGGGCCTGGGCTCCCAGGGGCAAAGGGCCCAGAGCCACATTCTGGAGGGCTTGAATGCCAGACCAAGGAGTGAGGGCCCCCTTCCCTGCTCTGTTGCTCTGATGGGCTCTGAACTCCCCGGGTTACGAGCCGGGTTCTACTCTCGCCCCACCCAGTGCTGCACCACCTACCTCCCAGAAACCCTGGTGCTTCAGCTGTTGACTGAGTTCCCCTCCCCGCCAGCTCAGCACCCAAGGGTAAGAACTTTAATGTGCTCCCTGCTGTGTCCCCACGACCAAGAACAGTACCAAGCCTCTGCTGGGTGCTCAGCCAATGAGCCCGGAATCAGTGGTTCTGTTGCAGGACTTGAGACCACAGCTCTGAGTGACCTGGTGATCAAGGCCAAGGTGAAGGGGCCAAGGGCAAACAGATCATTCCAGCACAAGCGCAGGATGCTGCTGAGACTGTGCTGGGAAATAGGGACCTTCTGGGCCCTCAGGAAATAGTCATCAAGTTGCATCAGTCACAGGCGCTTGAGGAAAGCCCAAGCCGGGGCTGGTAGAAGCCCTAGAGCACGTCTCTTCAGTTTTGAGACCTTCCTGGTGGTGGGTAGTCAAAAGATACCCAGGTGGTCACCAAGTCCTGTTGGCTCTTCCTTAAAATGGCTCCTGTCCTGCCAGTGCCAAGCCATACCAGGCCATGGGTGCCTTCACCCCTCTCTGCCCCACCGTCTGTATCCCAAGGCACACTAGCCCCCCAATCCTGCCCAACCCTCTCCTGCTCCCTGAGCAGCGGTGTGTGATGAGGGTCCCTGAGAAGAAAGGAGCGCTTGCTTAGAGCAGTGTGTGCAGTGTGGGATGAGAGGAGGTGCTGCCACATCTTGGGGAGGGGACTCTGGTGACAGGCAGGTAGGCCTAGGGTTCACCCGCCCTCCAGTTTCCAGATAGGCGCTTGTGCCCATTTTGCAGATGAGGAAATGAAGACACTCGGAGAGGTCAGGCACCTAGCCCTGTGTTTACAGGAACCCCAGTGCGGTGGACAAGGGCCAAAGCACTAGATGCAATAATGGTGCGAGAGTCCAGAACTCTGGGGCCTGGATCCCTGCTTGGGTGGGGAAAGTTCCCTGCTGGGCCCCAGAGGATGAGACTTTGTTCCCTCCCCTGGGGCTGGCCTGGCCCTCTGGCCCAGGAGGGGGTGGTGCTGAGCAAGCCCTGGGAAATAGGGCAGCCCTGGGCTTCGTGTCGCAGCATGCCCCTCCCCCTCCGCTCTTCTCCTCCCCTCCCCTGCCTTTGTTTCTTGGCCTCCACAGCCTCTTTCTCTCTCTCCCTCCTCCTCACTCAGGCTCCTCCTCTGCCCTCCCTTCCCAGCCTCTTCGGTTCTTCTCTCTCTCTCTCTCTCTCTCTCTCTCTCTCTCTCTCTCTCTCTCTCTCTGAAATGGCCTCCCTTCCCCCACTCACAACTACAGTCAGACAGCTAATCTATCTCTTCATTTGGCTGCTTTAACATTTACTTTCTCCCCACGCTGGGGACAGAGGGTGACCTCGTAGGAGACCGAGCTGTGTCCCGACCAGTGGGTCCCTCTCACCTCACTCGCCGGGGCAGTCCAAACTCCCCCTTTCTCCTGGACAGTGAGGAGAGCTTTTGTTCTGTGTCCTCAGCACAAGTGGTGGGGAGGGGCCTTGCCCTGAGAAGGGCGGTGCCACATGGAGGCTGGGGAGGGTGGCAGAGGGGCCTTAGGTGGGTGGGGAGGCCACCCTGGCACATGGGTGATGCACACCTGGCAGGCTCTCCTCCTGCCAGGGTGGCCTGTGCCAGGGCACACGCAGAAGGGCTGTGGCCTGTGAGATGGACCGGAGTGGGGGGATGTGGGGTCCCTGGCTCCCCACTCCTCGTTTCTGTGGATGATAGGCAGGCGGAACTCATGTGCGAGATGCAGGTAAATTAGATTCCCTGTCTCAACAGAGCGCCTTTGCACATGCACGCATGCACGCACACCCATGCAGGGTTAGCCAGCCTGGGGCTGTGGGCGGCAGGGACACAGGGCCCAGCCCAGCCCCATTAAACAGGCACTTACAGGTCGGTGTGTATTCTGCTCAGTCGAGTGTCCAGTCCAGTGTTAAAGAAGGCAGAGGCCTCCATGGCCCGGTGGGCCATGGCTTGGTGGAGGTTTACAAAACAAGTAGAGACCCCAGGAGGTGCTCTGGCAGTTCCCCCAGTTGCCTGGGACCCTGGATCAGCCAGCCAGGAAGAGGCCTGAACCTGCTTGTTGCGGTTTTCCCAGGCCTCGCCCAGGCGCCTCTGCTGGTCTCTGGTGTCCCAGGGCAGCCCCTGAAAGCCGAGAAGGCAGGGCTCAGACGTGACCTCCTGGGCTGCACAGCTACAGGGGCAGAGATGGAGACATGGAGCCCAGATGGGACCCAGCCATGGGGCCAGACAGGCCCAGGTACAGACCCAGCTCTGCCCTCCATGTGACTTGGGCCCGGTTTCCTGGGGTGTGAAGTGGGGAGCACGCCACCCCATCCCCATAGGGTTGTTTTAAATGGCTCACCTGGGACCTGGCGAGTATTCAATAACAAGAAGCCGTAGCCCTTCCGCCGTGTGTGCGTAGCTTTGGCACCTCTCCATGAACCCGCCCGGTCCCGCTTGGGCGCCAACCCCTCAAGAGCCAGGGCTCGGGGCCAGGCCCTTTCTACAGCCAGGTACAGGCTTCTGACACAGATGCGCCATCTTAAGTCAAAACCACCTTCATGTTCATGTAGGAAGGGCATGCCTGGCTGGCCCTGGATGGCTTCGTGTGCATCTAGTGTCTTGGTGTGACCCTGGGAAGTGGCCCCTTGTGGAAGGGAGTCCCAGGGTGGACAGTCAGTTATGTGGTTGCTCTCTCCGTAGGGAACCGCACCAGACCTGTGCCCTGCTCCCGTGGCAGATGTTGGCTGGCACTTGTGCCCTTTCTGCCTCTAGAACAGTGTCACCTGTGTCTTTGTGCCCATGCCCTGGAGGTTGCCGGGGGGGCGTGGTGCCCAGTACTGGGGCTGCAGAGGAGAGAGGAGGGAGCTAACACAGACATCCTCCTCCTGTCCCCTCACCACCCCACGAGTTAAGATCCCTTTCTCCTCTCCGGAGATAGGACTCAGACGAGGTCACACAGCTGGTAGACAGCAAAGTCTGGACTTGAACTCAGCATCCAAGGCCAAGTGTGATGCTCAGGCTTCATCACTGATGATCAGTTCCTCCGGTTGCTGGTCCTGCCTTTGGGGAAGTCTAGAAAAAATGCTGAGTGCATTGTTTGCTCAAACCCACAGCAGACAGGAGGGCTGCTGTTGGGTGCTGCGTCAGGCTGCTGTGGTGGGAGCCAGCCACACTCCCAGCCGCCTCTGAAAACCCGACGGCTGCGGTGGGCACAGTGGGTCTCCTCTGTGGGCCCAAGGGGACAGGGACCCTGCCCCATTCACTGTGCTATCGCCAAGCACAAACAGTACCCTAGCAGGACTTTAACAAATATTTGTTGCACAAATGAATGAATAAGTTCTTAGTCCCCAGAGCTTGTCCTCAGAATCATTTAAGCTTTGCTGACTTTGGAGTCCGAGAAGGGAAAGTCTCTCAGCTCTGTGACTTTTTTTCAGAAAACACTTCCCCTAGAGATCTGGTCAGATAGATCACAGTGATCCTTTACACCCAGTTAGGGTCTGATGAACTGAGCCCCTTCACGCGCAGTATGACCTCTAGGCTCTCACAACCCTTCCATGGGTAGGTGTTTTCATGCTCTTTTTTATTTTGTCATTATTAATTTTTGAGCCGGAGTCTCACTCTGTCGCCCAGGCTAGAGTGCAGTGGCACAATCACAGCTACCTCTGCCTCAACCTGCTGAGCTCAGGCGATCCTTCCACCTCAGCCTTCTGAGTATATGGGACTACAGGTGCACACCACAATGCCTGCTAATTTTTTTATTTATTGTAGAGATGAGGTCTCGCCAAGTTTCCCAAGCTGATCTGGAACCCTGGGCTCAGGTAGTCCTCTCGCCTCAATCTCCCAAAGTGCTGGGATGGACAGGTGTGAGCCACCACACCCAACTTCCTCCCATCTTTAGATGGGGAGACTGAGGCACAGAAGTGACTTCAACCTTAGTGACTCAAGCTTAGTCACTTGTAAGTGGCCAGGCTAGGACTTGAGGCCAAGCTGCCCATCTCCTCTCCGAGTTTACTTTCCAGCAGCTGGACAGGGGGATGGGGTGTGATTTGGAGGCATACTTAGCCCCTCCAGCCCGTTCCAGAGACCCTGACCCTCGTCAGATGTTTCCTCCTATCTGATTCCTTCCACAAGAGCCCCACTCTGAGCTTAATAGTTTAATCTTTAGTGTCCATTTCAAGGAGGCTGAATTCCTGTCTGGGGTATTTTTAGCCAGCCTCAGGAAGGGGAAACTCCACTGGGTGCTGGGGGAGGAGGACGCCAGGCCAGAGCCAGTTTCCTGAGGAAGGGCCACCGGCCTGCGCCTGGCCCTGGCCCCAGTCCCAGGAGAAGCTGGTGGTCAGTCAGTCGGGAGCCATGGGAGGACAGCAGGCAAGGCAGGCAGGAGTCACCCCGGTAATGCTGTCCCCCTTCCAGGCACTGAGCCACCTGGGGCAAGGGGTTTGGACATGAGTGTTTGAGGCCCCAGGAGAGGCTGTCACACACTCACAGGCACGCTGCTTGGTGCACCATGGTCCTGGGGAACCCGTGAGAGGGCACCAGGGCAGGCCGGGAGAGCTAAGAAGGCCCCAGCAGCAGGTAGACCTCAAGGGATGCCTGGGGGCTGGGGAAAGGAGCAGGAGCCAGCCTCGTTGGGGAAAAGGCGTCCCAGGTGGGAGGGCCTGTGTGTGCAGAGGCCAGGCTACACAGAGTGTGCAGGGAGCTGGTCCCAACTAACGCGACAAGCGCCCCCAGGAAGGGAGGAAGCCACTATGCTTGGGTTTGCACCAGGGCAGGTGGGTGTGTTGGCATTAGAAGAGACCATGAACGTGAAACTGAGAGTCAGGTTGCATCTTCAGTTCAAACAATGGTGTCCAACATGTTAGCTGTCAAGAACCCTTCTTTCAAATCAGAGCTGACATGGAACTCCAAAGTATAAATCAGATAAGAGGGATTATTTTTATTTTTAAAATGTGGGGTACAACTCGGGGTTAGGCATGCAAATAGGAGTGATATTTTTATCTGTATAAATTGTTTAAATGTATGACTTGTGGCTAGCTAATCAAGAGAAACAATAATCTGTTGTGATAGAAACAGACATTTAGCATCAGGACTGATGGGTGGTAGCCAGCATCTCAGATCAGCCTCAGCACCTAATTTATTATTGTATGTTGCTTTGTTTTTGCCATATACATATATACGGGGGTGCCAAAAATACACACATTTTAAGTATGATGCTCGCTCAAAAGATGGTGTTAATTAAATGAATGCTACCGTCACCATGCGACAGGACAGTCAAAGAAAATGGTGGAAGCACGGTTGAGCGAAATCGTACTACACATTGCTACCATAATTCAATTCAACTTTGAAAAGTATCTCCTCATTCATAAGCCAAGTCATTACAACTAATGACAGTTAACACCTCATCATACAGTCTCAAGGTCTGTGCAAAATTAATTACTTTGGCGACAGAGCCAGTGGGGATATTGGGGATGCCGGAATGAGGTGCACATTACATTTGAGAGGTGGGCTTCTTAAAAATCAGTTTTTAAAATAATCTAATATATTTTTTTAAATTGAGTGAGTCATATGTTGTATGAAAACAGAACATTAAAAATAGATCAAATATATTCCAAAAAAATTAAATAGTTAAAAATTTATTACATTTTTGAGTGAGATTTTTAAGGAATTCTTGAAGGACCTGTAGAACACGGTTTGAGAACCACTGAGAAATCCAGCCTCCCTGTTTTACAGATGGGAAGACTGAGGCCAGCAAGGGGGTACGGCTTACCCAGAATCCCACAGGAAGATGGAGGAGATGGTTAGATACACAGAGGGTATCACTGCTCCCTGTATTTACAAGTGTGTCCTGTTCTCCAGACAGGAGTAGAGAGACATCCGGCCCAGACACACCCAAAATTCGCCGAGCCCCTCTCTGGGCTGAATTGTGCCCATTGTCTGTCCATGCAGCACTGAGCCAGCGATATTAATGTCCCCTTTTCCTCCCACAGCGATGCCCTCCTAGCCAGCCGCCACGGGATGGAGGGCTTCATGGACTCAGGGACACAGACGGACGCCGTGGTGGTGCTGTCCTTGGCTCAGGCCGCCGTGCTGGGCCTGGTCTCGGAAAATGAGCTCTTTGGAGCCACCATAAGCGCCGAGGCCTTCTACCCGGACCTGGGGCCGGAGCTGTCCGGGGCAGCCATGGGGGAGCCCGGGCCACCAGGCCCTGACGTCTACCAGCTGGCCTGCAACGGGCGAGCCTTGGAGGAGCCGGCGGAAGAGGAGGTGCTAGAAGTGGAGGCAGCCTTTGAGAAGCACACCCGGCGGAAGACCCGGCCCCCTGTGCGGCTGGTGCCCAAGGTCAAGTTCGAGAAGGTGGAGGAGGAGGAGCAGGAGGTCTATGAGGTTTCTGTGCCTGGTGACGACAAGGAGGCAGGCCCGGCAGACGCCCCCGCCGAGGTGGCCGGCGGCGGCTGCGAGGCCCTGGTGCAGAGCAGCGCCGTCAAGATGATCGACCTCAGCACCTTCAGCCGGAAGCCCCGGACGCTCCGGCACCTGCCGCGGACGCCGAGGCCAGAGCTGGACGTGGCCCCCTACGAGCCCCCCTTCCCCGACCCGGCCCGGGACGGCTTCCCCGAGCCCAGCATGGCGCTGCCTGGGCCAGAGGCCTTGCCGGCGGAGTGTGGCTTCGAGCCGCCGCACCTTGTCCCCCTGAGCGACCCCGAAGCCCCCGGCATGGAGTCCCCGGAGCCCGTGAAGCCGGAGCAGGGCTTCGTGTGGCAGGAGGCCAGCGAGTTTGAGGCCGACGCGGCCGGCTCGACCGTGGAGCGCCACAAGAAGGCCCAGCTGGACCGGCTGGACATCAACGTGCAGATCGACGACTCCTACCTGGTGGAGGCGGGCGACCGCCAGAAGCGCTGGCAGTGCCGCATGTGCGAGAAGTCCTACACGTCCAAGTACAACCTGGTGACGCACATCCTGGGCCACAACGGCATCAAGCCGCACTCGTGCCCGCACTGCAGCAAGCTCTTCAAGCAGCCCAGCCACCTGCAGACGCACCTGCTCACGCACCAGGGCACCCGGCCCCACAAGTGCCAGGTATGCCACAAGGCCTTCACGCAGACCAGCCACCTCAAGCGCCACATGCTGCTGCACTCGGAGGTCAAGCCCTACAGCTGCCACTTCTGCGGCCGCGGCTTCGCCTACCCCAGCGAGCTCAAGGCCCACGAGGTGAAGCACGAGAGCGGCCGCTGCCACGTCTGTGTCGAGTGTGGCCTGGACTTCTCCACCCTGACCCAGCTCAAGCGCCACCTGGCCTCCCACCAGGGTCCCACCCTCTACCAGTGCCTCGAGTGTGACAAGTCCTTCCACTACCGCAGCCAGCTGCAGAACCACATGCTCAAGCACCAGAACGTGCGGCCCTTCGTGTGCACCGAGTGCGGCATGGAGTTCAGCCAGATCCACCACCTCAAGCAGCACTCGCTCACCCACAAGGTATGGCCCCGCCGCGGGGCGGGTCTCTGTCCCACACGGCCGGCGCTCTCTGCTCCAGGCCCGAGGGTCTGCCCTGCTCTCCCGACGCTTCCTCTGCCGGGATTTCCCAGGGTCCTGAATGAGGCCGCTCCGGTGGTTCACAGATGAACGTTTCTTCTTTTTATAGCCACAGATTATTTTGATGAGTATTAGAAAGAAATACTGTATAATTGAAACTGGTTTTATTCTTTTTTTTTGAGTTGGAGTCTCACTCTGTCACCCAGACTGGAGTGCAGTGGCCACTCCCGGCCACCACAGCCTCACCTGCTGGGCTCCAGCGATCCTTCCGCTTCAGCCTTCCAAGAAGCCGGAACTACAGGCGTGAGCTACCACGCCCAGCTGATTTTTTGATTTATTGTAGAGATGAGGTCTCGCTGCCCAGGAAGGTCTCGAACCCGCGGGCTCAGGCAATCCACTCACCTCAGCCTCCCAAAGGCGCGGGATTACAGGCTGAGCCACCGAGCCCAGCTAGTTTTTGATTTATTGTAGAGACGAGGTCTCACCAAGTTGCCCAGGTGGGTCTCGAACCTGCCAGCTCAGGCAGTCCACTCACCTCGGCCTCCCAAAGTGCTGGGATTACAGGCTGAGCACCAAATCTGGCCGAAATTGGTTTTTTGTAAAACCTTATTCATAAAAATGTTTTTGACCAACCTGGGCAACATAGTGAGACCCCCATCTCCACAAAAAAGTAAAAAAAAAAAAAAAAATTAAGCACAGTGGTGCATGCCTATAACCCCAGGTACTTAGAAGGCTGAGGTCAAGGCTGCAGTGAGCTATGATTGCACCACTGTACTCCAGCCTAGGTGACAGAGCAAGACCCCATCTTAAAAAAAAAAAAAATGCTGGGCTTGGTGGCTCAACCTGTAATCCCGCGCCTTTGGGAGGCTGAGGTGAGTGGATTGCCTGAGCCTGCGGGTTCGAGACCCATTTGGGCAACTTGGCAAGACCTCATCTCTACAATAAATCAAAAATGAGCTGGACGTGGTAGGGCGTGCCTGTAGTTCCAGCTACTTGGAAGGCTGAGGTGGAAGGATCGCCAGAGCCCAGCAGGTCGAGGCTGCGGTGGCCGGGAGCGGCCACTGCACTGCAGTCTGGGCAACAGAGTGAGACTCCAACTTAAAAAAAAAAAAACAAAAACATATATATACATACATACATATATATATATATATATATGCGCATTTTTGGAATGAAATGTTTGCAGGACTCAAGGAACACAGTTTGAGTGTCACAGTTTGAGAATCACCTCCCTGTTTACTAGATGGGAGGATCAAGACCAGGGTACCAGAGAGAAGCATCCTGACTCTGTGGTCAGACCTACAAAGGGTATCCTTTGCTCCTCATCATTACAAAAGTATATCAAACCTATGACTTCCTTTTAGGAAGAAGCTAAACGCATTTAATTTTGCAAAGGGAATCAACATAAGGAAAATTATTTGTTATGGAAGCCATCAAGTGGTTCTAGAATATGAAACTAGACAGAGTGGTTTGTGAAGGTGGAAGATCTTACAGTACTGTTCATACGTTCCTAGACCACACCTGACCCATTCTCCCCTGGTCTCCTCTCCCTGCCTGCAGCCACTGGTCTCTCTGTCTTTTGGCCAGCATCACCTCCCCCGAGAGGCCCTCATATCCAGGCAGATGGAATGAGAACTCTTGGGTCCCACGATCCCATTCGGGTATTTGGCTGCCCAGTGGTTTCCACCAACACCCAACCTAACTCTTCAAAGCTAACTGTACTTAGGTCTCCTCTCTCCATGACAGCAGCCCCAGGGATACTCCAGGTCAGACTGTGACCGTATCTCTCCCAGTGGATGCTACAGTGAGTGAGGTATCAACAGCCTGCTGGGCCAAGAATCTAGCAATTTGGAGGTTTCCTCGTGTGGACTCCTCCAGTCAGTTGTTGGCAGCTGCCTAAAGCATAATGCTAAGAAGGATTCTAAAACCAACATAATCGCTCACACCTATAATTCCAACACTTTGAGAGGCTAAGGCAGGAGGATTGCTTGAGTCCAGGAGTTCAACCTGGACAACATAGCAAGACCTCATCTCTACAAAAAATTCAAAAATGAGCCAGGTGTGGTGGCATGCTCCTGTAGTCCCAGCTACTTGGGAGACTGAGGTGGAAGGATCTCCTGAGCCCAGGACGTCAAGGCTTCAGTGAGCCATGATTGTGCCACTGCACTCCAACCTGGGTGAGAGTAACACCCTGACTTAAAGATTTAAAAAGGGAAGGATTGTAACCGAACACTGCAGTGCATGTCTGTGGCCCCAGCTACTCAGGAGAGTGAGGCAGGAAGATTGCTTGAGCCAGGAGTTCAAGGTTGTAATGATGTCTGTGAATAGTCACTGAACTCCAGTCTGGGCAACATAGCAAGACTCCATCTCTCAAAGAAAAAAAAAATAATTTTTTTTTAAATGAATTCTGGCCAGGCTCAGTGGCTCAGCCTGTAATCCCAGCACTTTGGGAGGCCGCGGGTTCGAGACCAGACCAGGCAACTTGGCGAGACCTCGTCTCTACAATAAAATAAAAAAATTAGCTGGGTGTGGTAGCATGCCTGTAGTTCTGGCTACTTGGAAGGCTGAAGCGAAAGGGTCACCGGTGCCAAGCAGATCGATGCTGGGGTAGCCATGAGCGTGCCACTGCACTCCAGCCTGGGCAACAGAGTAAGACTCCAACTCAAAAAATAATAATAAAAAAAATTTTAAAGGATGGATTCTGAAACAATCTGGGCTCAGCAGTAAAACCGTATGATTGATTGTTAATGTCTGCTAGGAGCGTGAGTGAAGAGTGAAGGGAGGTAGCACATATGCTATGTATATATTTGCCATCTCTCTCCTCTACTAAAGGACTTGCAAATCCCCACAAGTCCACACAGTGTTAAAAGATAAATAATACTGTGAAGAAAAGCTGAAAGCAAAATCAAAGGCTAATACGATTGAAAACATCCCTTTCATCAGCTTAAATTTGTACAATGTGCACATCACGTGCTTATAAAATAAACTCCTGAATGACAGGGCCCCCTGGTGGTCACACACGTACGATGTGTCAAGAGGGTGTACAACACGTGACAACCCCTGTTGCGAAGAGAAATAGACACGGGAACCATTAAATTATAATACAAAACTTTGCACCAAACAAGCAGCTGAGACGGTAGCTGTGACCACAGAAACACGTCAGTCCCGTGGGTGCCTGCTCAATTACTTACTTGGCAAACAGAAAACAGCTCCCAACTTTTATCCTAATGTTCCTCCATAGATAATACATCGGAACCCTTGTCATGCTGAGTCACGTGCAGACCAGAGAAAAGCATGTTCTCAGTCCAAACCAGGAAGTTTTCCCCTGGAGTCTGTGTCTCCTGGGGCCAAGTGTCCCAAAGTCCATCAGTGATAAGAATCACCTGGGGCCCTATTGAGATTAAAAACTCCCGAGCTCATTCTAGACCCCACTGAACCTGAGTCTCCAGGGAGGGACCTGAGAAGCTGGACCAGGACAGCAAGTGGGTCTTCCCACCAGGGGGGTTTGGGATACACTCTCTCAGGTCAGTGGGTGGGCTCTGGGGGTTTGAGAACCTCCAAAATTCTACACACACCCCAATGTCATTTTTCCTGGGGTGTCCATAGCTTTGATCATATTCTCTAAGGGTTCTGTGGGCCAAAAAGACCACCAGGAGGCAGCATTGAGGAAAGAAACATATATGCTTGTCCTTGATCTGATGAAACAGCCTGAGGACACCAGGCAAAGACTGCATCTTTTGGACCGCAGGCCGCTGATGCCTAGCATGGTGCTGGCTTATAGCAAGTGCCTAGTAAATGGCTGCTGAATGAATGAATGAGTGCATATTTGCCTCAGTGCACTGGTCCATACCTACATGCATAGCCACCCTTGAGGGCAGGAGACAGCAGGTGTGTGGATAGCAGGTGTGTGGATAGTACTGCCTGTTCCTGCAAGGCTTCCTGGAGTAAATGGCTCTGCCCCAACAGTCTTCCAGTGGTACCTGTTTGTTTTTTTTTTAATTTTTTTTTTTGAGTTGGAGTCTCACTCTGTCGCCCAGACTGGAGCACAGTAGCTGCTCCCCGCTACTGCAGCCTCGACCTGCTGGGCTCCGGCGATCCTTCCGCCTCAGCCTTCCAAGTAACTGCCTCAGCCTTCCAAGTAGCTGGAACTACAGGCACGTGCTACCACGCCCGGCTAATTTTTGATTTACTGTAGAGATGAGGTCTCGCCAAGTTGCCCAGGCGGGTCTCGAACCCATGGGCTCAGGCAATTCACTCACCTCAGCCTCCCAAGGCGCGGGATTACAGGCTGAGCCACCGACCTGCTACCTGTTTGGAATACCCCCAGAAAGAGACGTTTCCCAGAGCCAGGCAAGGTGGCTCACGTCTGTAATCCCCACACTTTGGGAGGCTGAGGTGAGAGGATTGCCTGAGCCCACAGGTTCGAAACCAGCCTGGGCAACATGGCAAGACCTCATCTCTACAATACATCAAAAATTTAGCTGAGCTGTGCACGTAGATGTGGACCAGAATCTGCGCCTGTTGATGCTGTGGCCCTTGTCCGCCCCACCCCCGCACCATCCAAGGGTCCCCTCCAGAGGCTGTGCCCACGGGGTCGCCCTGACCATCGCCCTCGTCCCCACAGGGCGTGAAGGAGTTCAAGTGTGAGGTGTGTGGCCGGGAGTTCACGCTGCAGGCGAACATGAAGCGGCACATGCTGATCCATACCAGCGTCCGGCCCTACCAGTGCCACATCTGCTTCAAGACCTTTGTGCAGAAGCAGACCCTCAAGACCCACATGATTGTACACTCGCCTGTGAAGCCATTCAAATGCAAGGTACCGGGCCGGCGGGTCCCCAGGGCCGGGACCTCCGAGTCAACGGTGGCCCCGCCGAGAGCTGGCCTGGCCAGCATGGGCAAGGGGGGCCCTGGCTAGGTGGAACAGCCTAGGTTGGGGGTGGGGGTGGGCAGGTAGGGTTCAGAGAGCTGGGGAGGGGGTCAAGGTCATGGTGCAGCCCCAGGGAAAGGAACCCAGGCCTGGGACTCAGTGGAACCACAGATTCCAGCCCTGGGTTTCTGAGAACTCCCACTCAGAGGGAGTGGGGCAGACCCACAGGAGCAGGGACCAGTGAGAGGTGGCTTTTTCCTCTGCCTCTCGGGCTTTTGGGATCACACAGGAAAGGACAGAGAGATCGCCCAGTGAGTAGGATTCTGGCCCAGTCACGGAGATGGGAGTGGGCTAGGGTCTGGGGAAAGCGAGCTGCCCACCCGCTGATGCACCGGGCTCGTCTGTTCCAGGTATGCGGGAAGTCCTTCAACCGCATGTACAACCTGCTGGGCCACATGCACCTGCATGCGGGCAGCAAGCCCTTCAAGTGCCCCTACTGCTCCAGCAAGTTCAACCTCAAGGGCAACCTGAGCCGGCACATGAAGGTCAAGCATGGCGTCATGGACATCGGCCTGGACAGCCAAGGTGGGTGGGCCACGTGCAATGGACAGAGCAGGAACAAGACCAACTTGGCATACTCAGCCTCCTGTCCAGTTAGGGGAGCAGGGAGGCTGACCAATGCTGAGACCTCACTGGGGTGGGCTCAGGTCTGGGAAGGGGGAGACGCTGGAGGGCTATGATGGCGATAATTATGGGATATTTATGCCTTCTTCAAGAGACATAAATGGGCTTAAACAATAATAATAAAAATCATAACTAACATTTATTGAGTGCTAACTGTGTACCAGGCCTTTATTAACTCATGGAGTCCTTGAAGCCAGGTTGGCTCTGTTATTGTCCTCATTTTACAGATACGGAAACTGAAGGACAGGGAAGTCAGGTAACTCATGCTGGATCACAACACAGCAGGAGGTGATAGACACTTTATCTCATTTCCTTGACGTGACATTTAAAATAAGTAGATAAGAAAGTAACAACAGAGAAAAAAAGATAAGAGAGCCAGGTGAGGTGCAACTCCAAGTATACCAGTGGAGGTGCTGTGGACTTGCAGAGGAAAGTTCTGAGCTTCCCAGCAGCCAAGGCCAAGAGTGATACACAGTCAGTCATGCTCTTCACAGTGCCTGCCAAAGAGAACGTAACCCATGAAGTCAGGAGAGGGCACATGGCCCTGCCATTAAGATCTGGGAGAGGTCAGGCATGGTAGCTTATGCCTATAATCCCAGCACTTTGGGAGGCCAAGGCCAGGAGTTTGAGACCAGCATGGGCAACATAGTGAAGTCCCTGTCTCTACTAAAAATAAATTAGCCAGACATAAGAGCAAGTGCCTGTAATCCCAGCTACTTGGGAAGCTGAGGCAGGAGGATTGCTTGAGCCCAGGAGTTTGAGGTTACAGTGAGCTATGATCGCACCACTGCATTCCAGCCTGGACAACAGAGTGGAACCTTCTATCAAAAAAATAAATAAAAATATCTGCAAGAATCTGGGTGTAGTAGCTCACGCCTGTAATGCCAGCAATTTGGGAGGTGGAGGTGAGAGGATTGCCTTAGTCCAAGGGTTTGAGACCAACCTGGGCAACTTGGTGAGACCTTGTCTCTACAATAAATCAAAAAATTAGGCATGGTGCATGCCTGTAGTCCCAGCTACTTGGAAGGCTGAGGCAGAAGGATCGCCTGAGCCCAGCAGGCCGAGGCTGTGGTGACTGTGAGTGTGCTGGTGTACTGCAGCCTAGTCAACAGAGTGAGACTCCTACTCAAAAAAAAAAAAAAAAAAAAGCCAGGCGCAGTGGCTCACACCTATAATCCCAGCACTTTGGGAGGCAAAGGCAAGAGGATTGCCTAAGTCCAAGGGTTCAAGACCAGCCTGGGCAAACTTGGTGAGACTTCGTCTGTACAATGAATCAAAAAATTAGCTGGGTGTGGCTGTGCGTGCCTGTGGTTCCAGCTACTTGGAAGGCTGAGGTGGAAGGATCGGCTGAGCACAGCAGTTTGAGGCTGCTGTGGCTGTGAGCATGCCACTGCTCTCCAGCCTGGGCCACAGAGTGAGACTCCAACTCAAAAAGAAAAAGAAAAACACTTCTGTCAGCCCTGGCAGAGCTGACTGTTAGTCTCCCTGCTCCACTGTGGATGGGTGGTGCTTGAGAGAGTCTGCAGGAAGGATGGAGCCCTTCTACAGTCTGGAGCTCTTTCGCTGCTCCTTCTGAGGCACACTAGCTGGGAACGCACCCAGACAGTAGTAAGGCAAGTTGACTTGCCATGTGGGATCATTTACTAGAAACCAGTCAGGTGTTGGGGATGACTACAATAGCCTTGACTTTGGTTTTGGAGCAGCTGACCAATGAATGGCCTGGGTGTTCCTGCAGAAGCTGGTTTCTCAGCTGTGCTTTGTTTTTCAGTTGCCTGTTAAGGCTGCTTCCAGTAGATCAGAATGAAACCCCGTTGTCTACTCTCTATGGCCTCTTGCTACTTACACTGTAGGAGGAGGACCAGCAACACTGGCAGCACCTGGGGTCTCATCGACTTCTCAGCCCCATCCCAGTCCTGAGTCAGAATCTGCATTTTATTTTTTATTTTTTATTTTTTTTTAAGTTGGAGTCTCACTCTGTCGCCCAGACTGGGGTGCAGTGGCCGCTCCCGGCCCCACGGCCTCGACCCGCTGGGCTCCGGCGATCCTTCCGCCTCAGCCTTCCGAGTAGCCGGAATTACAGGCACGCGCTACCACGCCCGGCTGATTTTTTTTGATTTATTGTAGAGATGAGGTCTCGCTGCCCAGGTGGGTCTTGAACCCGCGGGCTCAGGCAACCCACTCACCTCGGCCTCCCAAAGTCGCGGGATTACAGGCTGAGCCACCGAGCCCGGCTTGGCTAGAATCTGCATTTTAAAAGATCCCCCGACATATGTTGCACAGTAAAGTTGCACAGCGAAGCTGAACTCAGAAGTGCCTCAGAATCCCCCAGAGGGCTTGTGGAAGCAAGGCCCCACCCCCAGAATTTCTGATTCAGTAGGTCTGGGGTGGGGTCTGAGAATGTGCAGTTCCAGTGAGTTCCCAGGTCTTACTTACCAAAGGCACCGGTTCAGGGATTCCACCTTGATAATCTTTGATCTAGACCCTAGATCAGGCTCTCACATTGGCTGGGCGTTGGGATCAGTGGAGGAACTTTATTTATTTATTTATTTTGAGTCTCTGTTGCCTGGGCTGGAGTGCAGTGGCACGCTCACAGCTATCGCAGCCTCTACCTGCTGGGCTCCGGCGATCCTTCTGCCTCAGCCTTTCAAGTAGCTGGAACTACAGGCTTGTGTACCATCATGCCCAGCTAACTTTTTTCTTTTTTTTTTTTGATTGTAGAGACGAGGTCTCGCCAAGTTGCCCAGGCTGGTCTCGAACTCCTGGGCTCAGGCAATCCTCTCGCCTCCACCTCCCAAAGTGCTGGGATAACAGGCATGAGCCACGGCGCCTGGCCTAGGAATTTTAAAAATACTGATGTGGACCCAAAATCTGAATGTAAGTGATCTGGGAAGCGGCCCAGGAGCCGGATGTTTTGAGCACTTTGGGTGAGTCCGTGTGCATAGACTTCAAGAGCTGCTGTTCTAGTGGGCCTGCCATGTAGCTAGCACACCAGGAGGGACCGGTGCAGAGTTTGCCCTTGGGAAATAAAGCCTAGATCCTCTTTAGAGTTGGCTGATTCAGTTCTTCTGTCCACAGCATTAACTGGGACTATCCTCGTGGTCACAAGATGGCTGCCAGTGGCTCTCAGGGCAGTGTGATTCCTTGTTCACATCCAGTGGAAGAGAGGGAGACTGCTCCCCTTAGATCTTTGACACCAATGAGAATGTGCTAAGAACTTACTAGCAGGCCTTTCCTCCTGATTCACTGGTCAAAATTGGGTCACATGCCCATTCCTGAGCCTCTCATTGCGGCAAGGGATGGGATTACCCTTAGACCAGTGGTTCTCAACTGGGTGTGAGCTTTTCCCCGCGTGACATCTGGCCATGTCTGGAGACGTTTTTAGTTGTCACAACTGGGGTGATGCTAAATGGCATCTAGAGGGTAGAGGCCAGAGATGTTGTTGAACATCCTCCAATGTACAGGACGGCTCC
The DNA here is from genome assembly GCA_027257055.1 of Cephalopachus bancanus. Lineage (NCBI taxonomy): Eukaryota > Metazoa > Chordata > Mammalia > Primates > Tarsiidae > Cephalopachus > Cephalopachus bancanus. Next base: position 54,608 of record JAPVLO010001143.1, on the reverse strand, counting down.
CACAACAGAGAATTATGGCCCAAATGTCCGTAGTGCCAAGGTTGAAAAAACCTGCCTTAGGCTTCTCAGGGCTACCCCTGGGGCTGGGGTCTGTTTGCCCCGAAAACATACGACATATCAGTGGACAGAGCCAGGATGCACTTTGGGGATCGGCTGCTGTCCCTGCAGCCAACCTCTCATACTCTGGGCCTCTCTAGAGTTATTTTATCTGGCTTTCGTTACAACAGTAAGAACTCTATAATAAGACTGCAATTTGAGGACATTACAAGAGGCCTCTGAAGAGTGTATGGACCTGCCTGGGGTGTGTGTTTGTCTTTGGAGAGCCAGGCCCCCAAGGACACCGTGGGGCAGAACTGGTGGGAAGCAGGAATGCAGGCAGGAGTCACAGGAGAAAGGGCTCCCTCCCGCAATTCGAGGCAGAGCAACAGTGGTTCACAACAACAGCTCTTGCTGAGTGATCTTTGGAAACTGATTAACCTCTCTGAGCCTCGGCCTAGTGATCTGCTAAGTGGCTTGTTGTGGGCATTTGATGAGATGACGTATATGGAGTGCCTGGCACGCAGCAGGCACTGGATAGGTGGTGTTGTGGAGACGTGACACAGTACAGCCGGCTTTCACGAGGCAGGGGAGCCCGGAAAGCACGGAGGAGAGGGAATATGTAGGGCATCATGTCTTGGAAGGACAAGGGAGGCATTTCCCAGAGAAGACTCCAGGTCTGCAGGCCTCCACCATGAGGCCCTCGCTTATCAGCACCTGCTCCCGCATCCCCATGGTTTTTGGGCCTACTGGCCTAGGTCTGGTGACTTGTCTGAGAAGGCAAGAAGCCTGAGGCATCCTGGGGTAGAAAGGATGAGAAGCCGCTGAGAATCCTCTGGAACCAATGATAGGGAAGTCCTTGCATTGGAAAGGCCATGGGCTGCCACTGCCTTGCTAAGCTATGTCTGTCCCTGTGTTCTTTGGGCTCTGGTCAGGCCAAGTTTCCTAACTTTGGCCCCCTCCCCCTACCTTGAGGAGGTGAATCTCTCTCTTTCTCTCTCTCTCTCTCTCTCATTTACTTTCTAAATAAACTGTATTTTCTAATCTAAAAAAAAAAAAGGCCATAGGCTTCCTGCATGGGGTAACCAGCTCCTCCCAGGAGGCGGCACTCAGGCCTAAACGTGCCCCTCTCTTGCAGACCCCATGATGGAGCTGACAGGCACTGACCCCTCTGAGCTCGACGGCCAGCAGGAGATGGAGGACTTCGAGGAGAACGCCTACACCTACGCGGGCGTGGACAGCGGTGCCGAGGCCAATGTCCTCACCGAGCAGGCCATGAAGGAGATGGCCTACTACAATGTGCTATAGCGCAAGCCGGGCTGCCCCGGAGTGGAGCTGGGGGGGCTGGGGCGTGGGGGTGAGACCCACGGGCTGCGGGCTGCACCTCCTGCGGCCGAGACACAAGCTACTGCCCCACTGTCCTGAGCCCGCCCTCCCGAGTCATTTGCACCACTAGGGACCTTTAGACCAAATGAAGACTGTACTGCTGGCCTCGCTGTGAGCCAGGCACAGGCCCGGGCACCCTGGCAAGGGAAAGGTTACGAGAGAGGCCCAGGCCTGGGTCTCCTTGGCCTGCTATAGTGGGAGGGTGGGGGAAATGGGGCCACTGGGGAAGGCACAAGGGCACAGGCTCTCGGGGTCTCTCCAGGCCCAGCAGAGCTTTTCAGGGGTCCTGACACTGGAGGAAGAGATCCCTTGAGCCATGCCTCGTCTCTCTTCTCGGCCAGCTCCTGTCTCGAGGGATGACTGCGCTCCCCTCTGGTCAGCACTGCCCACCCTCACCTGCCCAGACCCCCCGTCGACAGCCAGCCAGGCAGGGCACTCTGCCTTCTACCTCCTGGTGCCTCCCATGCGCTCCTCCAGCCAGGCGTGCATGCAGCCCCCACCCGGCCTACGGGACGGCGGGGGGCCCAGCCCCGGCGAACGCCCTCCCCGGCCGGCTCCCCGAAGGCCCTGTCCGACGGCCCTCTTCGGAAGTGGGTGTCCCTGAAGTGCCATGCAGTTCTGTCCTGAGCCAGAGCGCCACACCGGGGTCTCCACACGAACACGGCATCAGACACGCACTAACAGAGACACATGCGAGGGGCAGGGTGGGGTGCGGGCACGATGGGGACCGAAGGCGCTGTCCTCAGGGGAGGCCAAGGACCATGGGGGGACTAGACTGTTTCTTATTCCTAAGTATCCACTCTGAGGATGGGGATGGCCCCTGCTGTGCGCTCCCAGGACACAGCAACGTATTTAAAGAGGAAAGCGAAGACTAGATGGAAAGCAACTTTTTTTGAGCAAATGGGGGTATTTTGAAGGTAATTTATTCTTTTTTTTCTTTCCAACTCTGTGTCACCTCTGATCTTTTTTGGTGGAGATACGTTTTCTTTTTCCGAACGTGAGCTTTCTCTTGTGCTGCGCTTCGTGCCTCCCCGACCCAGGGCAGCCTGGCAGCAGGACTTGCTTCATGGGACATGGCTCTCGCCCGGGGGGGCAGCTGCGGGTGGAAGGCCAGGGTGGGAGGCAGGAGAAGGCAGAGCCGAGCAGCCCTCCACCCCGTGCCCGGCCCCTGTGCCACGCCTACGCCCATGGCCGCGGGCTGCTGCCTCTGCTCGGCCCCCAGCCACTCCTGCCCCTGGAACCGAAGACTGCAGGACCGGAGCAACGAAACAGCACATTCAGGAACTCGAGGGCACCCACCCACTCGCCCCTGAGGCCTTGGCAGGGAGGGGCAGGCAGGGCCCTTGTCCCCAAGGGCACAGACGAAGCCAGCAGCTTCAGCCCAGGAACTAGGAGGGGGAAACAGCTGGGGTGGGGGGAGCCAATGTGAAATGCAGCCAGCCCCAGGGCTGTATCCTCAAGTGAAGGACCAAGCCAGGCCTCAGGGTGACTGATCAGGACTGAGGGGTGGACAAGGTGGCCCCAGGTGGCTCCCAGACTCCGAGGCCCCTCGGCCTCCCAGGTGCCCGCCATGTTATGACCCTCAGGTGGCAGTGACCCCGTCACTGTACAAGACATTTTCTCCTGCTGAGCAGAAGGCATCATCCCCTGCAAACTACCTCTTCCCATGACGTCTTTCTCCCCTGGTACCAAAAAGAACCCTGTACCTCCTCCTCCTCCTCTCTCCTGCCAGCGCAGTGGCCTTGGTCTTGGAAACCGAAGGGAGAAGGTCTGGCCCCGGGGTGGGGGGCTCTCCTCTCCTCCCCCAGCCCCCCCATCAGCACTGGCCCTCCGTGAGGTTCGATACTTGAACGCCCCTGCCCTGTGCCTTGGACCTGGGCGAAGCTAAGAGGAGGAAACAGCACAACTCACAGCTTGAGCCGGGGGGTGGTCTTGGCAAGGCTCCTGTCCCCACCCCTCCCCAGCCTTCTCAAGAGAGGCGTGCCACCTCCCGGGTGACTTGGAAACTCCTGGACGAATTCCATTCTAACTTATTTTGACGTGTATACAAACCAACTGTTTAGAGATTCCACTTGTGCAAAGCCCTACTGTGTTTTTATGTTCCTGTTTAAAAGAGAAGTTTACTTAGCAATAATTATAAATAAATGAATATTCTTTAGTGAGGTGACTGCAGATGCTTCTTTCCCCAGCTCTCAGGGACCCGGCCCTCACACGGCCCCCAGAAGGAACGCCCAGCAAGGCCCCGCGTGGCAGGGCGTCCCTTTCCAGGAGCCTGTGGTGGCTGAGACCGTCCACTGCGCTGCAGTGGCCACCTGCAGGGCTAGGCGCCTGCAGCCGGCAGCCCCGGGCCCAAGAGAGGGGTGTGGGCCGAGGCTCCAGAATTCCCACCACTTGCAGAGAAAAGCCGCTCCCACCCACACGGCCCAGGACAGAAGCCAGCTCCCAGTGCCAGGCTGGCTGCAGAGGCGGCATCCTGGGGGAGCTGTCAGCCCCTTGCTAATGACAGGCGAGAGGCAGAGGGCTCCGAGCTTCCCCCCAGGAGCGAGGTCTGCCAGAGCCAGCACTCCAGCGGAAGAGGAGGGGGGCTGCCAGTGTGGGGGTGGGCTGGAGTCTGTCCCAGAGCCACTGAGGCATGCACAGCCCCAGGAGTCTCTCCAGAACTTAGAGAAAGAACTTTGAAAAGATTATACAGCTCTCCTCTGGGACATCCTATGTTTTGTTTGGTTTTGTTTTTTTGAGTCGGCGTCTCACACTGTCACCCAGGCTAGAGTGCAGTGGTACAATCACAGTTCACCCTAGTCTCAACCTTCTGGGCTCAGGCCATCCTGCTTCAGCCTCCCGAGTAGCTGTCAGGACATTTTAACACCAAAAAGTAGATATTCATTAGGTAGAGACAGTCCTTTAAACGTATCATATGCCAGACATGGTGGCTCACACCTGTAATCCCAGCACTTCGGGAAGCAGAGGCAAGAGGATTGTCTGAGCTCAAAAGTTTGAGACCAGCCCAAGCAACTTAGTGAGACTGCGTCTCTACAATAAATTTTTTTTTTAATTTAGCCAGGCGTGGTGGTGCACGCCTGTAGTTTCAGCTACTTGGAAGGCTGAGGTGGAAGAATCACCTGAGCCCAGCAGGTCAAGGCTGGGGTGAGTGTGCCACTGCACTCCAGCCTGAGCAAGAGAAAAAAAAAAAGCCGGGCTCGGTGGCTCAGCCTGTAATCCCAGTGCTTTGAGGCTGAGGTGAGTGGATTGCCTGAGCCAGTGGGTTCGAGACCCACCTGGGCAACTTGGCAAGACCTCATCTCTACAATAAATAAAAAATCAGCCGGGCGTGGTAGTGCACGCCTGTAGTTCCAGCTACTTGGAAGGCTGAGGCGGAAAGATCGCCAGAGCCCAGCAGGTCAAGGCTGCGGTGGCCGGGAGCGGCCACTGCACTCCACGCTGGGTGACAGAGTGAGACTCCAACTCAAAAAAAAAAAAAATAGGCCGGGCGCGGTGGCTCATGCCTATAATCCCAGCACTTTGGGAGGCTGAAGTGGGAGTATTGCCAGAGCCCAGGGTTTGAGACCAGCCTGGGCAACTTGGTTAGGCCTCATCTCTACAATAAATCAAAAAATTATCCAGATGTGGTAGTGCGTGCCTGTGGTTCCAGCTACTTGGAAGGCTGAGGCGGAAGGATCCCCAGAGCCCAGCGGGTCGAGGCTGCGGTGGCCATGAGCGTGCCACTGCCCTGCAGCCTGGGTGACAGAGTGAGACTCCTGCTCTAAATAAATAAACGTATCATATGTGGCTTTACAGCAACTTCTTACAATACTTTTGTAGTTTTGTTTTGTGGTAATAATAAACCTAAGTCTAGGAAACGCTGACCTAGACTACGGGGGGGGCATGCGTACACACACACAGGCCGCGCGAAACGCAGGCAGCCTTGGAACAACCGCAAGGCAGGCACTGGGTAGGACCTGTTTTAGTACAGAGAAAAGGGCCAATACAGAGGTCTGGAGATGTTTAGAAGGTGAAAACCAACAAAGAAGAAAGAATACCCAGAATCCATCAGGAACCAACACAATCCCAAAACGGAGAACTGGATCATGCCAGGAGCTTCCAGGGAGCCCACAGGTCTGCATCCCGAGAGTCCCAGCAGCTCCTCAGAGCTTCCTGGTTCACTCCCCACTGTGGTGGCTGCCTCCCGAGGTCTACCCCCAGCCTCTGCTTCTGGGCCCCAGCTGCCTCCTTCCCCTCAGGGACAAACACAGCAGACAGTTTTGCGAAGAGCTTTTTAGTAGCTAAATATGGCACCATGTGTTCCAAGGGCAGTATAAATTACAGTATGCAAAACATACTGACTGGCTGAGGTAAAACACACCGTTCCTGCCTCACGTCACCATGAGGGGAAACACATACACTTTAAAAAACATCTTACTTATAAAAAATGTCCCCTAGAAAGGCCTCCAGAGGGGGGCTGTGAGGCTCACCCTCCACCGCGGCCAGCTCGGTTCAGCCTGTCCACCGCAGTAGGCGGGCCAGCGACTGCCCCTACTGCTTGCCCAGAGCTCTGTCCAAGTTGCTCTTGATGGTATCCAGGAAGTCTGTGGTGTTCAGGAAGTGCTCGTTCAACTTCACACTGCAGAGAGAACACCACTCGCATCAGAGGCGACCTGTGGGCCTCCAGCGCCTGCCCCGCAGGCTTCAGGCCTCCCCAAGGCCCTCAGCCAGGCCTTGCAGGGCAGCTCCCAACTTAGAGCATCGAACGGCCTCCTTATGACGCCCAGGCTACCCAAAGGCTACCTACAGCCCACTGCCAGAAGAACCACGGCGAATGCGGCAGGCACCTGGTGAGGTCTGTCTGTTCCAGGGGTCTAGGCGACTGGACTGGGACAGGGACCCACTCACTGGGCCTGGCCTGGGGAGACTTGGCCTGAGCCATCCCTCAGGGCTGTGAACCTGTCCTGCCCTGGGCACTTGGCAGCTAGCCTGAATCATGAGAGAGAGGGTCCCCTGGCTTCCTCCCACCTGGCCCCCAGGAAGCCACGCACTTGCTGAGGCCGTGGATGCAGCCTGCCAGGTCCTTGGTCATGGCTCCACTCTCCACTGTCTCCACGCATACCTTCTCCAGGGTCTGGGCAAACCTGCAGAGGGTGGGGTAGAGTGAGATCCCATCTGTGGGCGGCCAGGGCCCAGGGGGCAGGGCAGGCCCACTCAGGCCTCTCCCTCTGCGCTCACCTGATAAGGTCCTGGTTCCCATCTAGCTTCCCCCGGTGCTCCAGGCCACGCGTCCAGGCAAAGATGCTGGCGATGGGGTTGGTGCTGGTGGGCCGGCCCTGGGGACAGGGGTTGCAGGAGAGTCCGAAGCCAAACTGGCTAGTGAGGAGGCCGCCTGAATACAGCTGCCCACCCCCAGACTGACAGGCCAGCCTCATCTTCCCAGCCCTCAGGCCGGTGGGCTTTAGGTCCCTGGAGTAGAAGGGCACCATGTGGCCACATGTCCCCACTCACCTTCTGGTGCTCCCGATAGTGGCGGGTGACGGTCCCATGAGCAGCCTCAGCCTCGATGGTCTTCCCATCAGGACAGACTAGCACAGACGTCATCAGGCCGAGGGAGCCAAAGCCTGACAAGCAGAAGGGCTTTCTCTCAGGGCCGGCAACTCTCCTCGGGCCACCAGGGCTGAGGCTCCCCTACCTTCTTCCTCTGCGGTCATAGCGCCTCAGCCCCTGGCTCCTCTCACCCTCCCCCAGCTATATCTAGAAGGAAAGGAACTGTCTGGGGTTTCTCCACCCTGCCGTGGGTACCCAGAGCCCAGAACAGGGCAGAGGGGCACCCGAGGGTGGCTATCATCATTTTTTTTTTTTTGAGTCTGAGTCTCATTCAGTCGTCCAGGCTGAAGTGCAGGTACACAGTCACAGCTGCCGTAGCCTCGACCTGCTAGGCTCAGGCGATCCTTCCGCTTCAGCCTTCCAAGTAGCCGGAACTAAAGGCATATGCCACCGTGCCTGGCTGATTCTTCTTGATTTTATTGTAGAGATGAGACCTCGCCAAGTTGCCCAGGCTGGTCTCAAACCCCTGGGCTCAGGCAGTCCTCGCCTCTGCCTCCCAAAGTGCTGGGATTACAGGCCTGAGCTGATGACTGTCATCAGCACATTTACATCCATCTGTGTCCCTACCTCCAGGCGCCCCAGAGCCTGTAGCCCCCAGGACCCAGACTCCACAAAGTCCTATGGCTCTCAGCGCCTGCCCAGCTAGGTTGATTCGTGACCAGGAGACTCATTTAAGCAGAGAAATAAAGTTGCTGCCAGTCATTTTCCAAGCAATCACTTTGACTTGTCTAGGACACCTCAAGCTTTTTTTTTTTTTTTTTTGTATTTTTGAGTTGGAGTCTCACTCTGTCGCCCAGACTGGAGTGCAGTGTCACGCTCCTGGCCACTGCAGCCTTGCCTTGCTGGGCTCCGGCGATCCTTCCACCTCGGCCTTCCAAGTAGCCAGAACTATAGGCGCACGCTACCACACCTGGCTAATTTTTTATTTATTGTAGAGATGAGGTCTCACCAAGTTGCCCAGGTGGGTCTTGAGCCCACGGGCTCAGACAATCCACTCATCTCAGCCTCCCAAAGTGCTGGGATTACAGGCTGAGCCACGGAACCTGGCCACACCTTAAGCTTTGTGATTAATTTCCAAATGTTCCCAAATCCAGATGTCAAGGTGATCTTTTCTGTTTTAAAGGACTCTGGGGCTTCAAAAGTTCCCACAGGCCAGGTTCTGTGGTTCAGCCTGTAATCCCAGCACTTTGGGAGACCGAGGTGAGTGTATTGCCTGAATCCACGGGTTCGAGACCAACCCAGGCAACTTGGTGCGATCTCTTCTCTACAATAAGTCAAAAATCAGCCAGGCGTGGTAGCATGTGCCTGTAGTTCCAGCTACTTGGAAGGCTGAGGCGGAAGGATCGCCAGAGCCCAGCAGGTTGATGCTGGAGTGGCCATGAGTGTGCCACTGCATTCCAGAGTGAAACTCCAACTCAAAAAAAAAAAAAAAAAAAAAAACTCCTACCATGACACCAAAATAAGAATTCTGGAGGCCGAGAAAGAAAAAGTAGGCAGCACCTATGGGAAAACAGCTTGGCTAAGAATTGTGGCTGTGGGGTCCCTGCTGCATTTTTCTGTTTGTCTGTTTTTAGTTAGGGTCTCACTCTATTACCCAAGCTGGAGGGCAATAACACAATCACAGCTCACCACAGCCTCGACCTCCTGAGCTCAGGAGATCCTTCCACCTCAGTCTCCTGAGTAGCTGGGACTACAAGACGCATGCCACCAAGCCTGGCTAATTTTTAAATTTTTTGTAGGAACGATATCTTGCTAATGTTACCTAAGCAGGTCTTGAACTCCTTGGGCTCAAGCACCTCCCGCCTTGGCCTCCCAAAGTGCTGGGATTGCAGTTATGAGCCACCAAGCCCGGCCCTTCTCTGTGCCTACCTGTAAACTGGCACTCACCCATTCCTCATACACTGAAGGCTAGCTGCCATGCCTCGCTCTCCTCTGTTAGGGCTTTTCATCCTTCCAGCCTAGATGGGGATTGTTCTGGCGAGAGGATCCCCAATGACCTTTTCAAGGTAAAGCCCGAGGTAGACACAAGGTAACAAGACCCTCTGCCTTTTCAACACCTGTGCCGGGGCATCCCTTTCCTCTTTCCCAGGAGCCCTCCCTCCCCTACCCCGACAACCTACTGGCTTCTCTTCACTGCCTGTGCCTGCGTATTTCCCTCACCCACCTCCTCTCCTGCTCTTGTTCCCAACAGAATTGGCCTAGTTCTCACTGTCCTCTACCGGTTGCACCCAAGCTTTCTGCTGCAATTCAGCTTGCCCTTCATAACACTCTAGGGTTGGGGTTTGCCATCTTCCCTGATATTCTCCCACATCCATTATGTTTACTATGCAAAAAGGATTTGCTGACAGGGCCAGGCGTGGTGGCTTAGCACTTTGGAAGGCTAAGGTGGGAGGATTGCTTGAGCCCAGGAGCTTGGAGACCAGCCTGAGAAATATAGCAAGATCCTGTCTCTATTACATAAAAAAATTTTTATGGCCAGGCTTGGTGGCTCAACCCGTAATCCCAGCACTTTGGGAGGCTGAGGTGAGTGGACTGCCTGAGCCCACAGGTTTGAGACCAGCCCAGACAACTTGACGAGACCTTGTCTCTACAATAAATAAAAAACTAGCCGGGTGTGGTAGCGTGCACCTGTAGTCCAGCTACTTGGAAGGCTGAAGTGAAAGGATAGCCTGAGTCCAGCAGGTCGACGCTGGGGTGGCTGTGAGTGTGCCACTGCACTCCAGCCTGGGCGACAGAGTGAGATTCTCACCCCCCAAAAAAAATTTTTTTTAAAGCATTTCCTGCCGGGCACAGTGGCTCATGCCTATAATCCCAGCACTTTGGGAAGCCGAGGTGAGAGGACTGCCCAAGTCCAGGTTTGAGACCAGCCTGGATGACTTAGCAAGACCTCATCTCCACAATCAATCAAAAAAATTAGCTAGACATGGTGGCGAGTTCCTGTAGTTCCAGCTACTTGGAAGGCTGAGGCAGAAGGATCGCCTGAGCCCAGCAGTTTGAGGCTGTGGTGGCCATGGGCGTGCCACTGCACTCCAGCCTGGGAGACACAGTGAGACTCTGACTCAAAAAAAAAAAAAAAATAGCTGGGCACAGTGGCTCACGCCTATAATCCCAGCACTTTGGGAGGCTAAGGTGAGAGGACTGCCTGAGCTCACAGGTTCGAGACCAGCCAGGGCAACTTGGCAAGACCTCATCTCTACAATAAATCAAAAAATTAGCCGGGCGTGTTTGTGCAGGACTATAGCTCCAGCTACTTGGGAGGCTGAGGCAGAAGGATCGCCTGAGTCCAGCAGGTGGAGGCTGCGGTCGCCGTGAGTGTGCCACTGCACTCCAGCCTGGGCAACAGAGAAAGGCTCCAAAAAAAAAAAAAAAAAAGGATTCCGAGCTGGGCTTGGTGGGCCTGTAATCCCAGCGCTTTAGGAGGCTGAGGTGAGAGGATTGCCCGAGCCCGCGGGTTCGAGACCCGCCTGGGCAGTGAGACCTCATCTCTACAATAAATCATAAATCAAAAAAATCAGCCGGGCGTGGTAGTGCGCGCCTGTAATTCCGGCTACTCAGAAGGCTGAGGTGGAAGGATCGCCAGAGCCCAGCAGGCTGAGGCTGCGGTGCGCTCCAGTCTGGGCAACAGAGTGAGAATCCAACTCAAAAAAAAAACAAAGAAAAAACAAAAAGCATTTCCTGTCATCTAAACAGCATCCTGTCCTGCTTGGTCACATTTTCCTACTGGAACCAACAGAGTTCCCATCACAGACTGAAACACCCCAGACTGATACCCTAACCCTTTAGGACTCAGATTCCTGGGCCCTCCTTTCTCTCTAAGGGCAGCCTCAGTAATACACCAGTCCAAACCTAGCTTGTGGGCCTTCCTCACTCAGACACCAGAGAGCTTCTGCCCCCTGCTGGCCACAGAGGACCTTGCCATGAGTCCTGCTGTTACAATAGAGAAGTTTTCTATCCAAAGGGTCTGAAAATCCCCCACCCAGAGAAGACCAAGAGTCCCACAGGGTGATGGTCCTCCCGGCGTACCCTGGGCCAGGATATCCGACTGCACGTCTCCATCATAGTTCTTGCAGGCCCACACAAAGCCGCCGGAAGACTTGAGGACCTGAGCCACCATGTCGTCAATGAGCCGGTGCTCGTACCAGATCTTATTCTTGTCGAAGTCAGTCTTATAGTGCCTGGGAGTAAAAGGGCCTGTGGTGGGGAGAGGGCAGGAGGCTGACAGGTTGGGAACCCCTCCCTGAGCCTCCGTGCTGAGCCCTGGTAGGATGGGGACAGCGCGGGGGAGGGGCGGGAAGCAAGGCTGTGGCGTCTGTGAGATACAGCAAAGGAAAGGGCTAGTACTTGTCAAAGATCTCCTGGAAGATATCCTTGAAACGGCCGTCGTAGGCTTTCAGAATGGTGTTCTTGGTGCTCATGTACAGTGGCCACTTCTTCTGGATGGCGTACTGGAAGCAGCTGTGTGCAAAACCCGAGATGGACTGCAGGGGGAGAGAGAGGACCCTGGCATGGCGTCCTAGCCTGCGGACTATCTCCCCAGCCTCCCAACGCCAGGCGGAGACCCCCAGGAACGGCACCCCGCCTCCCACCCTGCTTAACACCAGCCTCTATGCAGTGAGTATGTTATTTCTGCGGGGTCCGCATCTCCCTGCAACTTCTGGTGGTGAGCAGCCTCCCAACTTTGCCTTGAAAAGCAACTTCCCTCCCGGGTTCTTTGACTAAAGGGCTGAGGTAAGGCGAATTGATATTGTATCCCTGGCTTGTCCAATCAGAGCCCTTCCCCCCCCAGGGCTTCAGTGATTGGCTCAGAGATGGCCATGTGACTCAAGCCTGGCACTTTGACTGGAACTAGGAGCCAAAGGCGCTCTCTTCTGATGAGTTGCCAAGTAGGCAGGCGACGAGCCTGGTGCTACTGGTGGCCAGTTCTGCCCCTTTTTGGCCTGAGGATGAGGCCAACATGAAGAAAGGAAAGCCACAATACGGAGATGCAGAGACCCGCTGGTGGCGGAAGGAACTTAGGAGCCCAGAGCCAGGGCCTCACCTCATCCGTGTTGTACATGCCCATGCCCACGCCGCCCGCAGGGAAGTTGTACACCTCCCACTCCTTGGCACCGCTGCCGTCTTTCGGGGTGAAGACCATCTTGAACGTGCCAGCCCGGTCCACCACGAAGTCTGTGGCCTTGTACTGCAGACACGAGAGGAGCGTTCAGCACAGGGGCTCCAGTCGGAGGCCCAGGTCGCTGTACCCCGTCTCCCGCCCTGGCCTACCTGGTCACCGTGGGCATGCCTGCCAATGGTGATAGGCTTAGTCCAGCCAGGGACGAGTCGTGGGATGTTTTTGCAAATGATGGGCTCCCGGAAGACAGTCCCCCCAAGGATGTTCCGGATGGTTCCATTAGGACTTTTCCACATCTTCTTCAGCTTGAACTCTGTAAGGACACAGATGAAGTGAGTTCACAGCAGCCACCACCTTCCAACCAGAACTTGAACCCCAACCAACAACACAGCCAGAGGGCCTAAAATCATTAGGCAGCAGAGTCGAGAGTGTAAATGTGTGGGCTCTGGAATCTGTCCGTTCTAACTGTGAAGATTACACAAGTTAGCCTGAGCTGTATAGTGAAGTTACTGATAAAATACCTAGTCTACTGGGTTATTGTGAAGATTAAGGGAACTCGTGTGACACTGGGCATGGTGGCTCCCACCTGTAATCCCAGCACTTTGGGAGGCCAAAGCATGAGGATCACTTGAGGCCAGGAGTTTGAGACCAGCCTGGGCAATATAGCAAGACCTTGTCTCTTAAAATAAAATAAAAATAAATGAGCTCATGTGCTTGGCCTGAAGTAAGTGCTCGCTCAGCCATTATTATTCCCACAGCATATGTGGAGGTAGCTCAGTCTGAGGAAAAGGGCTTGTCTGATAAATTCTGATAGCACACTGCTATCAGATGCTTGGTTCCAGCCCTAGTACTGCCCAAGTTACCAAGACTGTGACTGTCTACTTCCTTGTCCATAAAATGAGAACACATAAATCCCAAGGTTCAGGTGGACATTTTTTTTGAGTCGGAATCTCACTCTGTCACCCAGGCTGGAATGCAGTAACACACTCACGGCCACTGCAGCCCTGACTTGCTGGGCTCAGACGATCCTTCCGCCTCAGCCTTCCAAGTAGCTGGAACTACAGGTGTGCACCACTACACCCAGCTAAATTTTTTTATTTATTTAGTGTACAGACGAGGTATTGCCAAGTTCCCAAGGCTGATCTCAAACCTCTGGACTCAGACAATTCTCTCGTCTCTGCCTCCCAAAGTACCAGGATTACTGACATGAGCCATCGTGACCAGCCAAGGTGAAATTTGTAAAAACACGTGGAAAGAGCTCAACACTAAAATGATTCTGACATCTTATGGCCAGGCGTTCCCCGGCAGGACAGGAAGCCTGACAAATTTGCGGGTGTATCCCAAACACTTCCTTCTAGATCCCTCCTACTGCAGGAAGCAGGGACAGAGCTCAGGAACTCCTCAACCCTCCTTTTTTTTTGAGTCAGACTCTCACTCTGTCACCCAGCTGGAGAGCAGTGGCACACTCACAGCCACTGCAGCCTTGACCTGCTGGGCTCAGGTGATCCTTCCACCTCAACCTTCCAAGTAGCTGGAACCACAGACGAGCGCCACCATGCCTGGCTAATTTTTGATTTATTGTAGAGATGAGGTTTTGCCAAGCTGCCCAGGCTGGTCTCAAACCCCTGGACTCAGGCAATCCTCTCACATTCACCTCCCAAAGAGCTGGAAACAGATGTGAGCCACCATGCCCAGCAATCCTCCTTTCTTGAATTCTCCACACCTGGCCTTTTTATTCACACACCTGTGCCACTTCATGGAACCCTCAAGAGTGGCCCCCGGAACCAAGGGACAGCAGCCAGTCCAGGTCAGGTGCAGGGAGCTCTCTCAGGAGATCCCTGTGTGGCCACTGGGGCAGGGGTGCAATGCCAAGGCAGAGCAGGAGGGGCCTGGTGATGCTCCCCAGAGGCCTCTGAGGCTCTGGAGGACACAGGCCTGACACACAGCATGCCTCTGCACACAGTCTCTCTGCAGACCTGCCTGCAAAACAGTCCAGGGGCCAGAGGGACCAGTTGCCCAACGAAGCCATCATTACTGTGACAGTATCAGCATTATCTTCCTCTTCCTCTTCATCCCTGTCACTACCACTGGTCAGAGCCACACAGCACAGCAGAAACACCACTGGCTGGAGAGGTAGGAGTCATGGGTTCTGGTCTTGACTCTGCCACACCCTACCCATGGAACCCTGGGCGGGCCCCTTAGCCACGCCTCCTCCAGCCTTGTCTGCAGCCTTGCCCAGTCACTATCACCACACCCCCTGCCCCAAGTGAAGCTGGCCTCAGGAAGGCCCCAGCTTCAGAGGCCTCCAACCTCCCAGTCCCAAGACAAGGGACACGGCCAACCACCCCAACCCAAGTCTGGAGAGGCTGGTGGATGGAGTCCATGGCCCTCCCCAGCCCAGCCACTTCCACGCCCTCATACCTTCCACGCGGGCCTCGTCGGGGGTGATGGTGGCACACTTGACAGCCACGCTGTACTTCTGGGTGGCCAACGCAGAGTCAATGGTGACCTGGTCGTCAGTCTGGTCACGGTTGGGAAGGCCAAGGTCAAAATACTTTAGCTGGACATCCACGTGGGGCAGAATGAGCTGGGGACGGAGGATAGAGCAAGACATCAGCCCAGACAGCTGTGACTCGGGGGCAGAACACTTGAGGGCCAGGAGGAGAAGTCTGTGGGCCATGGCAGGGGACACGCAGTCAGGGCAGGGGTGAGTGAAGACCAGTGGAGGGACCAGAGCAGAGGACTCGGGTCCACCATCCTTCAGTGGGGCCTGGCCAGAGCTGGCAGGGGCTGAGGCTCTGAAGAGAGGCTGGCAAACCAGGTCACAGCCCTTAGGGGGCTCTTAGGCGAGCAGGACCATCTGCCCCCACCATGGCCCATCGACGGTCAGACCTCAACCCAAGTACACCCAGATTTCTCTGGACAGTGGGATCCCTCTTCTCCAAGTGCTTTGAAACCTTTACAGTCAGAAGCGGCGGTTTTCCACCTCTCTCTCATGTAGACAAACACACATGCGGGGGCCTTCGTGTGGACAAGATATTCTCCTGGACATATGCAGACCAGGGCCACTTTGGAGAAGGCAGGCAGCCACCCTGGGACCCTTGCGCCATGGCAGCTCACCACAGTCACCCTGTACTCCGGCCCTGCTCCCCTTTCACGCCTTCAGGGCAGCAGAACATGGGGGGCCAAGGCAAAAGCACCCCAGGATTGTCCTTGTAGAACCTGCAGGCTTTGGCCCCAGCATGACACAGACTGCTCAGGGCAGGCCCCTGTCTAGTGACTTATGAACCATTAATGGTCCAAATATGAAAGAAAGTGGAGAGAAGGGGAGAACGGGGCTGCTGGGGACCCATGGTGGGGCCCGGAAGTTCTCATGGGACTGAACGCTGTGCCTAGCCAGCCTCTCTGGAGAGCCACCCACTTGGGTAGGGGACACTACCTTCTCCTTGATGAACTGCCAGATAATACGGGTCATCTCATCACCGTCCATCTCCACCACCGGCTTCGCCACCTTGATCCTCTTGTCAGCATCTAGAACCGGGGACACAGCACATCACCCTCCTGGGGAGGCTAGTGGGAGTGCCCCCTCCTTCTGGCCAGGCCCACCCTTCACCAGGGAGGGAGTAGTGGACAGCCAGGGCTCCCTTCTGCCAAGCACCTCCCTGGCTGCTTAGGGGACCTGGGTCCCCCAGTGAGCATGGCTGGGTAGAACTAGCCAAACAGATACCCAGCCCTCCCCTGGCCAAGGGGAGGGGGGGCCTGTCTGGCCAGGATAATCCTCTCTCCCTGGAATCTGAAGACAGAGGAAACCAACACAGAATGACAACCGGCCAGGACTATCTTGTCCAGCATCAAATCAGGGAGAGGTTGCCCAGGGGCTCCTGCCACCCGGTTCCTCAGAGTGACTCAGACTCCCTTTTGTCCAAGACTCAGTTCTCCAACCCAAAAGAAAAGAAAAGAAGAGAAAACAGGAGAATCAGGACGACCCTGCCACTCTTCACTGGGAAGGACAGGCTATGGCAGCTGCGAATGGAACTCAGAATCCCTGACCCAAGCCAGTTCAGGATGGTCAGTCCTGCCAGAGAAGCATCAAAGAACTCTATGAGTAGCCCCGCTCAGGGTTCAGGGAGACAGTGAAGAGGAGAAGAAGGAGCAGGGATGCTCTTTTTTTTTTTTGAGTTGGAGTCTCACTCTGTTGCCCAGACGAGTGCAGTGGCCGCTCCCAGCCACCACAGCCTCGACCTGCTGGGCTCTGGCGATCCTTCCACCTCAGCCTTCAGAGTAGCTAGAACTACAGGCGTGCACTACCACACCTGGCTAATTTTTTGATTTATTGTAGAGATGAGGTCTTGCCAAATTGCCCAGGGCGGGTCTCGAACCCACGGGCTCAGGCAATTCACTCACCTCAGCCTCCCAAAGTGCGGGATTACAGGCTGAGCCACCAAGCCCAGCTCCAAAGACACTCTTGAAGGGATGTTGGACTTGCAAGGAAAGCCACCAGTCTGGGAAGCAAATTTCTTTCTTTTTTTTTTTTTTTTGAGTCGGAGTCTCTCTCTGTCACCCAGGCTGGAGTGCAGTGGCATGCTCACGGCCACCACAGCCTTGACCTGCTGGGTTCAGGCGATCCTTTTGCCTCAGCCTTCCAAGTAGCTGGAACTACAGGCGCGTGCTACCACACCCGGCTAGCTTTTGATTTATTGTGAGATGAGGTCTTGCCAAGTTGCCCAGGCAGGTCTCGAACCTGCGGGCGCAGGCAATCCACCCACCTCAGCCTCCCAAGGTGTGGGATTACAGGCTGAGCCACCGAGCCCGGCTTGATTTTTTTTTTTAACCTAAAAAGAACTTAGAGATCATTTAAAAAGAAAAATGAGACCCAGGGAGTATGGTTTGTGTCAGAGGCAGGACAGAACCCAGGTCCCTGGCTCAAATGCAGCCTCTGGAAGTTCTTGTGGGTGAGATGCGAGAAGCAGAAAGCAAACACAGACTCAAAAGATTTCTTTCCCTGGAGAACAAACCTCCCTTCCTAAGATGCAACATGCCTTTACTTTTCCAGTCTGAAGCTTGAGTAGCAAGAGCCACAGCACTTGCAGACAGTCTGCCAAGTTTTTGCAGGGATAGTTTAGGTTGGGGAGCATCTCCTGTGAGTTCATGTGAGGACAGCTAGTCCAATAGGTAAAAAAGTTGACACTATCAGAATGAGGACCCCAAGGAAAGACTCATTTGGGGACAATTCTACAGGTTTGGCCCCAGCCTGGGTGCCACTGTTTGGGGCTTGGGACAGGCACAGCAGTCTGCAGGTGCCACATCTCCTCCATGGGGGACTTCAAGGTCAAGATCACAGTCCTGGTACTTGCAGGAGTCAAACCCTCAGAGGCCAAAGTGCCTACTTATTTACTCACCAACCAGGTGCTACAGATCTCTTTCCACTGGGATATGGAAATACCTGAAACACCACAGGGCCTGCCTTCAGCACTGGGTATGGAGAAGAAAACCTTCAGGGGGCAGAGAGGAAGCAAGTAGCCCTGGTGCCAAAGTCAGGAGTGCTGAGGCCTTCCTGAGAGCAAAGTCCTCAGAGGGGCTAGGACAGCGGTGTGAGTCAAGACCAGCAGAATCTTGTTCTTTTTGGATCAGGTAGTGGTTTATTAAAAATATTAGGACCCAGCCAGGCTCGGTGGCTCAGCCTGTAATCCCGCGCTTGGGGAGGCTGAGGTGAGTGGATTGCCTGAGCCCACAGGTTCGAGACCCGCCTGGGCAATTTGGTGAGCCCTCATCTCTACAATAAATCAAAAAAATTAGCTGGATGTGGTGGCGCGTGCCTGTAGTCCCAGTTACTTGGAAAGCTGAGGTGGAAGGATTTCCTGAGCCCAGCAGGTCAAGGCTGTGGTGGTCATGAGCATGCCATTTGTAATCCCAGCACTTTAGGAGGCCAAGGTGTGAGGATTGTTTGAGCCCAGAAACGTGAGACCATCCTGGACAACATAGTGAAGCCATGTCTCTACAGACAAAAAATAAAAATAAAAATAGGCCGGGCTCAGCGGCTCAGCCTGTAGTTCCAGCTACTCGGAAGGCTGAGGCGGAAGGATCGCTGGAGCCCAGCAGGTGGAGGCTGCAGTGGCTGGGAGCGGCCACTGCACTCCAGTCTGGGCGACAGAGTGAGACTCTAACTCAAAAAAAAAAAAAAGATGACTACTAGTAAAAATAGAAAAAAAAAAAAGAAAGAAAGAAAATAGCAAGTGCTGCCAAGGATGTGAAAAAATTCAAACCCTTGTATACTGGGTATAAATGATGCAGCTGCTGTGGAAAACAGTATGGGGGTTCCTAAAAAAAAAAAAACAGAATTACCATATGGTCCAGCAATTCCGCTTTTAGGTATATGTCCCAGAGAACTGAATGCAGGATCTCAGAATGACCTATGCACACGTGTGTTTGTAACAGCACTGTTTACAATAGCCAAGAGGTGGAAGCCACCTTTCCGCAGACGAATGGATAAACAAAATGTGGCACAGTCCCCTGATTCAAGGTTTCACTTTCCAGTGTCAGATACCTTTCCGGTGTCAGTTACCCACAGTCAACTGTGGTCGGGAAAAAGGTGAATACAATAAGATATTTTAAAAGAACATATTCACATAACTTTTTTTCTTTAGTCAGAGTTTTACTCTTCACCCAGCCTGGAACGCAGCCTCAAGCGATCCTCCTGCTTCAGCCTTCCGAGTAACTGGGACTACAGGTATGCACTGCCACGCCCAGCTAATTTTTTGATTTTTTTGTAGCGACAAGGTCTCTGCTATGTTGCCCAGGCTGGTCTTGAACTCCTCGGCTTAAGCACTCCTCCTATCTCGGTCTCCCAAAGTGCTGCGTTACAGGCCTCAGTCATGGCGCCTGGCCCATATTCACATAACTTTTATTACAATATATTGTTATAATTGTTCCATGTTATTATTTATCATTATTGATCATCTCTCTTGCTTAAGTTTATAAATTAAACTTTATCATATGTATGTACAGGAAAAAACAGAGTATATACCAGTATAGGGTTCATTACTACCTGCAGTTTCAAGTATCCACTGGGGGTGTTGGAATGTATCCCCCAAGGATAAGGGGGACTAGGTACATACATACAATGGAATATTATTCAGCCTTTAAAAGGCAGGAAATTCCAACACAGGCTGCAACACGGATGAACCTGGAAGACATTATGTTACATGAAATTAGCCAGTCACAAAAGACAAACACGGTATGATTCTACTTACATGATGTAGCTAGGAGTGTCAAATTCATAGAAACAGAAAGTAGAATGGTGGTTGCCAGGGACAGGGTGGAGGGGGTGGGAAGGACAAGAAGTTGGAGGTGTTGTTTCATGGGTGCAGAGTTTCAGTTTTGCAAGATGATAAAGTTCTAGAGACGGACAATGGTAATGGTTGCACAACAGTGTGAATATGCTTAACACGATTGAACTATACACTTAAAAGTGGTTACGATGGTGGATTATTATTATTTTTTAGTCAGGATCTCACTCTGTCGCCCAGGCTGGAGTGCAGTGGCACAATCACTGCTCACCCCAGTTTCAACCTCCTGAACTCAGGTGATCCTTCCACCTCAGCCTCCTGAGTAGCTGGACTACAGGCGCACACCACCATGCCCATCTAATTTTTTTATTTTTTTGTAAGAGACAAGGTCTAGCTATGTTGCCTGGGCTGTTCTCAAATTCCTTGGCTCAAGTAATCCTTCCACCTCGGCCTCCCAAAGTGCTGGGATTACTGGTGTGAGACCACCACACTTGGCCAACGTAGATTTTATATATTTTGTTTTGTTTTGTTTTTTTGAGTAGGAGTCTCACGCTGTTGCCCAGGCTGGAGTGCAGTGGCATGCTCACAGCCACCACAGCCTCGGTCCACTGGACTCAGGCAATCCTTCTGCCTCAGCCTTCCAAGTAGCTGGAACTACAGGCTTATACCACCATGCCCGGGTAATTTTTTGATTTATTGTAGAGACAAGGTCTCGCCAAGTTGCCCAGGCTAGTCTCAAACCCCTGGACTCAGGCAATCCTCTCGCCTCCATCTCCCAAAGTGCTGGAATGATAGGCGTGAGTCACCACACCCTGCTGGATTTTATGTTTTTACCAAAATAAAAATAAAAATTTAAACCAGTCAAAAACTATCAGGGGATTTTATATTAAAATCTAGATACAGCTGGGCTCGGTGGCTCAGCCTGTAATCCCGCGCCTCTGGGAGGCTGAGGTGAGTGGATTGCATTGAGCCCGCGGGTTCAAGACCCGCCTGGGCAGTGTGACCTCATCTCTACAATAAATCAAAAAATCAGCCGGGTGTGGTAGCGCATGCCTGTAATTCTGGCTACTTGGAAGGCTGAGGTGGAAGGATCGCCGGAGCCCAGCAGGTCGAGGCTGCGATGGCCAGCAGCGGCCACTGCACTCCAGTCTGGGAGACAGAGTGAGACTCCAACTCAAAAAAAAAAAAAAAAAATCTAAATACCCAGCCAGCACAACTCATGGCGATAGGCTGGACTAAGAATGGCTTCTCCCATCAGTCTATGCCCGAGGCGTCCCATGCAGGGTGCCTCAGGGCCCCGGAGTTTGAGACCCCTGTGTGCTGCTCAACCCATACGGTGGAGTCACAGTGACAAGCCACCTGATGTGCAAGGAGCAGCAGCCAGGCCTCCCTGAAAACCTCTTGACAGCCACCATAAATCTTCAGACGATGCCTTGCACAAACTGTCCTCCTGGCAAGAGGGCTGGATGGAATTACACCAGTCACAAGAGGTCCGTTAGGCCAACTCTCCTCCCTGTCTGGGGCGCCTAGCACCCAACACCGAGTAAGGATTTCAAAACCCATTCCTGGCTTCAGGTCCTGCTTGCTATTCCCAGCTGAAGGCTGGAGGCCCCTCCCCAGGAGGCTGGCCCCAGGCAGAACTGCCTTCCTCGCATTCCTTCCCATGTGGCTCTCAGCAGAGAGGCTGCTCCTGCTCGTCAGCATGTTCCAGGGAAAGATCAGAAAGTGGCGGAAAGGCCCCAATTCCCAGAGGCTCAGGAAGTCGGCACAGACTCTAGTATTTCCTTTGGTGTCATCCTTCACTCCTCCCTTTCTCTCACACCTACAACCAAACCATCAAAAATCCCTATTTGCTCTTCCTTCAAGATATACCCAGAATCCAACCCCTTCTCACCACCCCCAGGCACCACGGTCCAGGTCCACGCCATCATGCTGTCTCGCCAGGTCCTGAAGCCAGGCTGCTCCTGATAAAATGAAATCAGATCACGACACTCTCCCAAAACCCTCAAAGCCACCCCTTTCACGCAGAGTCAAAGCCAAGGTCCTCCAAAGGGGCCGCTGCAGGGCCTCATCCGTTGCCCACTGTGGGACAGGCCGGGCCACCTCAGCACTGTCCTCTCTGCTCCTTCATCGTGACCCTGGCACCTGCAGGTCTTTTCTCCTCCAACTCCTAAACAGCCCACTTGCTCCCCTCCTTGGCACTTCATTCAGTGAGGACGTCTCAGCTGCCCTGTCCAAACTTCTGTGCACACCTCCCTCCTGTTTCTTCTCCTTAGTTCTTGGGACCCTATACGCCACAGGTCAACCTTTTTTTTTTTTGAGACAAAGTTTCACTCTATCATCCAGGCTGGTGTGCAGTGGTATGATCCAGGCTCACCACAGCCTCAACCTCCCGTCTTAGTCACTCAAGCAGCTGGGACTACAGGTGTACCACTGCACCCGGCTTATTTTTCTAATTTTTTTTTTTGCAGAGATGAGGTCTCGCTTTGTTGCCCAGGATGGTCTCAAACTCCTGGACTCAAGCAATCCTCCCGTCTTGGCCTCCCAACGTGCTGGGATTACAGGCATGAGCCACCCTGCCTGGCCCCACTAGTCAACTTCTATCATGTTTACTACCTGTCCCCTCCCACACCAGAACATAAGCTTCATGAAGGCAGGAAATCTTTGCCAGTCTTATTCCCAGCTCTAGTCCCAGAAATGTCTGTGGTGTCTGGCACACAGCAGGAGCACAATCCATTTGTTAAAGGCATCAGTGAAGGTCAACTCAGTTTGCCTCCTGCTGTGACAATGTGTTCCCTCCCCCTCTGGCCCTCATGGGATGCATTTTCACACAGAGGCCAACAAGTTCTCACCAGCAGACTGCACCAGATGTACATAGGTGGCATCTCTGCCCAACAATGAGCTCCATGCCCTGGAGAAGCTTCCAACCTAGAGTGTATTAAAATTTGCAGTCTGCTGGAGTTTTTTGTTTTGCTGTTTTTGTTTTTGAGCCAAGGGTCTCACTCTGTTGCCCAGGCTGAAGTGCAGTGACATGATCACGGCTCACTGTAGCCTCAACCTCTTGGGTTCAGGCGATCCTCCCACCTTAGCCTTCTGAGTAGCTGGGACTACGGGTGCCCACCACCTTGCCTGGCTAATTTTTTTTTTTTTTTTTGTAGAGAGGAGGTCTCACTATGTGGCCCAGGCTGTTCTCAAACTCCTAGGCTCAAGCAATCCTATCTCAACCTCTAAAGTGATAGATAGAATTGCCAGGCGTGATGACTCATGCCTGTAATCCCAGCACTCTGGGAACCTGAGGAGAGGATTGCCTGAGCCCACGGGCTCAAGACCAGCCTGGACAACTTGGCGAGACCTTGACTCTACAATAACTAAATAAATAATTAGTTGGGCATGGTGGTGCATGCCTGTGGTTCCAGCTACTTGGAAGGCTGAGGTAGAAGGATCAATCGCTTGACCCCAGCAAGTCAAGGCTGGGGTAGCCATGAGCGTGCCACTATACTCCAACCTGGAGGACAGTAAGACTCCAACTGAATAAATAAACAAATAGATTTTTAAAAAATAAAAGTTCTGGAATTACAGGTGTGAGCCACTTCACTCAGTCTCTCTCTTTTTTTGAGTCAGGGGTCTCACTCTGTCACCCAGGCTGGAATGCAATGGCGCCATCACGGCTCACCGAAGCCTCAATCTCCTGGGCTCGAGCAATCCTCCAGCCTCAGCCTTCTACAGTGCTGAGGTTGCAGGCATGAGCCAATCCGCCTGGTGTGGTGGTATCTTTAACATGGATTTACAGAATATAAACCCCAGAGAAGTCTTCCAGTAATTAGCAGACAGTTTCCAGCGTGTCATACCCTGAATGGAATCAGCCCGAGGCCTCACCCCTCACAGAAGATCTGGAGGCAGGTGCCAGGCTCTCTGTGAGAGGTGTCTCCTCAATACCTGCAGGGCTTAAACACAACCACTCAAAACAGCTTTGGTGGCACAGCTGGAGTGTCTTATCTGACGCAGCTGAAAGATCTGAGAAGTTAGGGGCCACAAATTCAGAAGTTTCTGGGCTAGGTGTGGAGTCGAGGAAGGCTAGATAAGTCTTTCTCCCATTGGGCAGTTCACAGAGTCACCGCCCACTTCCCTAAGCTCTAACTCACAGAACCACCACCAGCAGCCACTGGAGGCCCGTGGAGTCTCAGAATTAGGAAGAGACGTGTGTGTGAACTACCGGGCAGCAACGCTACAGGACTGTTTGAGCCAAAAAATATTCTCTCCTTGTCATCAAGGGGAATGCCAAGTATTCTGTCTCCAGCTGCGTTGCCAGGTAACCGCCAAGGCTCAACTGTACAGTCTGTGTCCAACTCAAACACCAGGCATTTTCCCATTAATAACCGACTCACACAGGGGTTTGTGGAAGGACCTGCCACTGACTACTTTTTTGTGTGCATCTAAATTCAGGCTCTAAAAGGGGCTTTGTTTTCTTGTTTATGGGGTGCGTTTTGTTGGGGTGTTTTGTTTGTTTTGTTTATCATCAACGCAGGAAAAAAAAGGAAAATTGGAAAATGTATCTACCTTCCACCATATTTTGCTGAAGGTGGCGCCATATGGGAATCTTTGGAGCCTGGGACACTTAGAAACTTGGCGTTTGGGGACTGACCCCTCAGGGACAAATCCCAGAAGTATAAAAGCCAACGTGCCCCTTTCTCCTTGGCAGGAGAGAAAGGGCTGGGGCCCAAGCCCTTTCCCTGCGCCCCACCCCCTGGCTCCAGTCAGCTGCTCCCACACTCAGTTAACGATTACCTCCACGGCCAGACCAGGCTCTGCGTGCCCCGCCCCCTCCTCCTCACGCTCCTGGCTCACCCCAAGGAGCTCGCCCCCACCGGGATAAGGGTTTCCATGGCAACGGGCATCAGCCAGGGCCAAGGGACCTCCCTGGTTCCCGGCCTTTTGTAGCTGTCATTGGGTAGCCAGCCAGGATGGGCGGCAGGCCAAAGCCCACATGCCCGGCAGGGAGGCTTGGCTGGTCATAGAGGCTCTGGCTAAGTCCTGCGTCCTAAGACCCAGCTACTGTCTTCTCTCCTCAGCAGGGAGCTAAAGGCACCCCAGAAGCTGTGGGAAGGACTCTGGAGAGGGACATTTTGCGCGGGCTTCCAGGTCTGGGAGGACGCAGGAGAGCCAGGCAGGACGTGCATGGCCCGGCCAGCAAGGAAAAGAGGTCAAGCCAAGGAGAGGCCCCAGGTTGAAGCCTCAAGTGCATGGAGGGGAGGGGGGAGGGGAAGACACGGACAAACAGAAAGGGAATTTTTAAAATGCTCCCCCAGCTGTGGCGTAAAAGGCTCCAAAAATAGCTGACGTGGGCCTGCTAGCAGGAGGGATCAGAGCGCGCCGGGCTGAAAAGGAAGGGGAAGTGGATGTCCCCCCCCAGCGCCCGCCTTTGTCTGAGCAGGGACAGCGCTGCGACCCTTCCCCGGGCGGGTGCTCCAGGACCCTCGGGTCGCTCGTCTCCCTCCAGGGGCGCGGGGCGGGGACGCCCTCCAGGATTCGGCTTCCGAATTCCTAGGGGCGCGGAGCACCCCGGGCCCCCGCCCGCGCAGGACGGGCAGTCGCCCGGGTCACCAGTTGCCACCGTCTTTCAAGTCCCCACCCCTGCGCCTGGCGCGGCCTGAAGCGCTGGGCGGGGGAGCGCGGAGCGAGGGCGACCCCGGCTCTTTGTGCGCCCGAATCCCACCCCGCCCCCCCGCCCTCCCCGCTGTCCTCGGGCCGCGGGCGTCGCGGGTCGCAGTCCCCGCCCGGGAAGCCGCCACGTCGCGGCCGGGGCGCGCGCCCGCCCGGACCCCCAGCGCGGCACTCACAGTGGCGCCGCGGCTGCTCCTGCACGGCGGGGGTGGCCAGGGCCGCGGGCGCCCAGGCCGGGCCCGAGCCCGGGGCTCTGCAGAGCGCGCGCACGACCCGCAGGTAGCCGGCCATCCCAGCGGGCGACGATCGAGCCGCTGCTGCGGGGAGCCTGGCCGGGCGGCAGCTGGGCCTGACTGGCCGAGCGGCGCGGACCCCGCCGGGGCGGGGCTGGCGGCCGCCGCGCCATTGGGCTTCGCCGGGAGGAGGCGGGGCCGGGTCGGCCGAGCGCCCATGGGCGCCGCTGCGCGCCCAGCTCGGCGGGAGCCAGGGGCGGGGACACCCGCGGGCGGGCTGGGAGCCGGGGCGGGGACCGCGAGTCGGTGGCTGGACACCCCGGACGCCTCCGCGCACACCCCTGCGCCCCGCGTGTCCGCCGGGCCGACCCTCCCTGCTGCGCTCCACCTGCGTGGGGTCCGAATTCCTGAGCTCCAGTCCCCTCCGGTACGCCGTCAGATCCAACGGGGGTTGACCGACCAGAGTCGAGAGTCGGAATCCCACTAGGTCACTCTGCCAGTCCTTGAAGACCCGTAGCATAGCCAGAGCCCGGAGTCTCCTGTGCCAGATAGCGGTTACAGCAATAACACCGCCGCCAGGGTGTTGGGACAAAGTTGTGTAGAGGGAGCTTAGGGCCACCTGGGCTCAACAGCCACGACCGCGGTATCACATTTAGATTGGGGAACTGGGATCAGAAGGGAGGGAGACGGCCGATCGCCCTTTGAGGACCTGATTAAATCACTCACGAGCCGGATGCAGTGGCTCAAACCTGTAATCCCAGCACTTTGGGAGGCCGAAGAGAGAGGACTGCCTGAATCCAGGGGGGTCCAGACCAACTTGGGCAACATGGAGAGACCTCGTCTCGACAAAAAAAAAATCAAAAAATTAGCTGGGCGTCGTGGCGCCCGCCCGTGGTTCCAGCTACTTGGAAGGCGGAGACAGAAGGATCACCTGCGCCCAGCAGGTCGAGGCTACGGTGGCCGCGAGTGTGCCAATGCACTCCAGCCTGGGTGACAGTGAGAATCCGACAGAAAGAAAAAAAAGGAAGGAAGAAAGAAAGAGAGAGAGAGAGAAATCACTGACAAAAGGCAGACGAATAGAGGAAAGGCGCACACATGTATCTGCACGTTTTCTGTGACAGAGAGCCTTTAGAATGAAGACTCAAAGATTCAGGGGAAACTGGTTCTCATGCTAGGTTCAGTCAGCAGCGTGTGCACAGCCATGTGGAAGTGTGAGTAGACAAACGGCTGTGCTCTAACGCTACAGGGTGAGCCAGGAAGCCCAGCAAGCTCTATCTGTCTAAATTCTTCTTGGCCTCTCGGTGCAGCTTCCTTCTGGGTGACGGTCAGGACCCTCAGGAGTCAGGCAAGATCGGTCCCAAAATTTCTTTATAGGCAGTTTTTTCTTTTTGTTTTGTTTTTTAGTTGGAGTCTCACGCTGTCACCCAGGCTGCCCGCTCAACCTACTGGGCTCAGGTGATCTTTCTGCCTCAGCCTTCCAAGTAGCTGGAACTACAGGTGTGCTCCACCATGCCTGGCTCATTCTTTTATTTACTGTAGAGATTGGTCTGGTTTTGAACCACCACGCCCAGCCAATATGGGCAGTTTTTACACAAAAGGCAGGAGGGAGCTAGGTGTGGTGGCTCGTGCCTGTAATCCCAGCGCTTTGGAAGGCCAAGGCGGGAGGATCACTCGAGCACAGGGGTCTGAGACCAGCTTGGGCAACTCAACGAGACCTCCTCTCTACAAACAATTTTAAAAATTATCCTGGCATGGTGGGGGCACATCTGTGGTGTCAGCAACTCAGGAGGCTGAGGTAGAAGGATTGCATGAGCCCATGAGGTCAGAGGCTGCAGTGAGCCATGATGGTGCCACTGCACTCCAGCCTGAGTGACAGAGTGAGACCTGGACTCAAAAAAAAAAGACAGGCAGGAGCAGGGAGTTCGAGTACAATTTCTAGGTTTTATGACTGGCTTTGGGGAAAAGGGGTTCTTGTTTCTGTAACCCGCCCTGGGGAAGAAGGATTCTAGTTTCTACAGCTAGCCTCCATGAAGAATAAGGGACCAGAACAAAGGGCAGGAGAAGCCCGGAGGGAGCTGCTTCAAGGGCCTTGTCTTGGGGTATTGTTCTTTGAGATCCTGCAGCAAACCCATTGAAGAGGAGAAGCAGCTCCACATTCGCCTGCTTGCAAACAAGAGAGAGCTCTGGTTGGTTCCGGTACAAACAGCCAAAGTCTCTCTCTTCACCCGTTTTTGAAATGAGACTCTGACTGAGTTTCATTTAGAAAAATTCGACCTCCTCTCACACCAATTCACTCAGATAGGAACAAACTTCCTGCCCTGTGTTCCCAGCTCTCCCCTCCGATGCCGCTCAGTCAGCATTGCCAGATGGGGCTAAGCCAGCAAGGTGACCTTGAACTACTGACTTCAAAGCTTCCCTTGCCCAGTACCTGGCCAGGCTACTTTTTGACCCTGGGATCCAGTAGACTGGGCCCAAGCGGGGAGGGCTGCTTTTGAGCCCCACCAAAGTCTGAGGCTTCCATCAAAGGACTGGTCTTGAGCCAGCATGTCCCAGAACAACCGCCTTATCCCTCTCACTCTGTTCCCAATTCTCTTGCTCAAAGCACAGGTAGAGACTATGGGAGCCTCTGGCATTTGACTGTCATGCCAGCCTGGTATTATCAGACGCCTGGACCTCAGTGTCCATACCTGTAAATCAGAGACTGAACCCCTGAGGAGCCTTCTGGTCCAAACAACCAGATTCAGTTATGCATGTCAGCTACCCACATTGCTACTTCTGAAATAGTGATAATGAAGTAACTTGCTGCCTGTGCCCAGGGGCCTGCCTGATCCTCTACAAGGTGAACTGGGGTCTCAGAGGTCCAGCAAAAGGCAGTATGAGGACCTCACTGTGCTCTAGATCTGGCCTCTGCCTGCTCACGGATCAGCGAGGGAGCATTTATATCCTTGGCAAGCACAGCAGCAGTTGGGGGGCAGTGGAGGCAAAGACTTTTAAACTGCTCCTTGGCCGGGTACAGTGGCTCACACCTGTAATCCCAGAACTTTGAGAGGGCAAGGCAGGAGGATCACTTGAGCACAGGAGGTTGAGGCTGCAGGGAGTTATGACTGAATCACTGCACTCCAGCCTGGGTGAAAGACCCAGACCATGGCTCTAAAACAATTAAATTACAAGCCAGGCTCGATGGCTCAGCCTGTAAACCCATGCTTTGGGAGGCTGAGGTGAGTGGATTGTCTGAGGCGGCGGGTTCGAGACCCACCTGGGCAACTTGGCGAGACCTCATCTCTACAATAAATCAAAAAATGAGCCAGGCGTGGTAGCGCGCACCTATAGTTCCAGCTACTTGGAAGGCTGAGGCGGAAGGATCGCCGGAGCCCAGCAGGTCGAGGCTGCGGTGGCCGGAAGCGGCCACTGCATCCAGTCTGGGTGGCAGAATGAGACTCCAACTCAAAAAAAAAACAATTAAATTAAATTAAATTTTTTAAAACTGCCTCTAGGCCAGACATGGTGGCTCATGTCTGTAGTTCCAGCACTTTGGGAGGCTGAGGCATGAGGATTGCTTGAGCCCAGGAGTTTGAGACCAGCTTGGGGAACACAGGGAGAACTCCTCTCTACAATAAATAAATAAAATTAGCTGGGTGTGATGGCATGCACCTGTAGCCCCAGCTGCTTGAGAAGCTGAAGCAGAAGAAGTGCCTGGGCCCAGGAGGCTGAGGCTGCAGTGGCACAGTCGAGGCTGCTGTGAGCCACGAGCGTGCTGCTGCACTCCAGCCTGGGCAACAGTGAGACCCCTACTCAAAAAAATTAAAAACAGAAAAATGAAAGCTGCCTCTTCAAGGAGCTCTGAGATGTGGGAGGAGGCTGGGCAGGCCAGCTGGGAGAGGTGTGAGAGTCACACTTGATCAAGCAACACTCCAGGGCATCCTTTTTGTGGTGTGTTGTAAGCAGGGAGTAAGGTCTGGGGAGGGGGTTGGGGACATAGGGGATCAGGCCTGGGGAAGGGAAGCCCGAGTCCTTGAGCCAGGCAGGCCTGGCAGAATCCTGGCAGGACCCCTAAGAGAGGCAAGACTCCAGATATGGTACAGAAAAGATAGTGCGGGCAGGAGTTGCAGCAGGTAGGACACGGGGCGTGGCCAGGAGCGGAGTCAGAGTGACTCAGACTTCTATCCCTGGGCTGGAAGAATGGTGATGCATTATTAGAAATCGGAAAACAGGAGGAGGAGAGGAATGTGGGGGAGGTGATGACAGCAGAGCTATTTATGGTCATCCCTAAACTGATTTCCCTGCCAGCAGCCTGTGCCCCCTCCTCCACCCAATCTGCCCTACCTGCTGCTTCCAGCCCTGTCCCCTGGAAGCCCAGCCCCGAGTGGTTAGACAGCAGCTCAGATACCCACAGTGGCTGCCCACTGCCATATGCAGTAAGCTCTGAATCGCTCAGAACAGTCCATGGCCTGCTGGGCACTGTGGCTCAAGCCTGTCATCATAGCACTTTGTAAAGCCAAGGCAGGAGGATCGATTGAGCCCAGGAGTTTGAGATCAGCCTGGGCAACACAGCAAGACTCCATTTCTACAAAAAATAAATAAGTAAATAAAAAGAAAAAAATCAACCAGATGTGGTGGCTTACACCTGTAGTCCCAGCTACTTGGGAGGCTGAGGCAGAAGGATTGCCTGAGCCCAGGAGGTCAAGGCTGCAGTGAGCCATGATTGTTACAGTGTACTCCAGGCTGGGCCATGGAATGAGACTTTGATTAAAAAAAAAAAAAAGACTGGGCACGGTGGCTCATGCTTATAATCCCAGCACTTTGGGAGGCAGAGGCGAGAGGGTTGCCTGAGCCCATGGGTTCAAGACCAGCCTGGGCAACTTGGCAAGATCTCATCTCTACAATAAATCAAAAAATTCGCCAGGCATTATTTATTTCACCTAGGCTGGAGTGCATGGCACGCTCCCAGCCACCGCAGCCTCAACCTGCTGGGCTCAGGCGATCCATCCGCCTGAGCCTTCCAAGTAGCTGGAACCACAGGCACGCACCACCACGCCTGGCTAATTTTTCGGTGTATTATAGAGATGAGGTCTCGCCAAGTTGCCCAGGCTATTCTTGAACCCCTGGGATCAGGCAATTCTCTTGCCTCAGCCTCCCGAAGGGCTGGGATTACAGACGTGAGCCATTGCATCCAGCGGCTTCCTTTAAATGAAGCTTTTTCCTCTCTTATTTTTTCCATCTTTGGCAGAGTGAAGAGTTAAAGAAGCTGGAGGAAGGGAAGAGGAAGTGAGGTGAGGGAAAGATAGATGAGGGGCCCCCACTGGCGGTTGCCACTAAGAAACATAAAACCCCTTCTGCAGCACCTAGGACTGGCCGCCCCAGAGCCATGGCCTGTGGCTGGAAGAAGCCACCCCCATGTGCCCCGAGGAGACTGCAGAGTTGTTCCTGGGGACACAGCAGCATGAAAGACAAGAACAAAATGAAAAGTTTAGTGGGGATTCAGACGGGGTGATGTGCCCTGGAGAGAAGTTCTCAAACTACAGTCCTGGGACCCTGGACCCAGGTACCTGTGGTATCCCAAATTCAAAACTATTTTCAGGCAGGATGAGGTGGCTCACGCCCATGACCCCAACCCTTTAGGAGGCCAAGGCGAGAGAATTGCTTGAGTTCAAGAGTTCAAGACAAGACCGGACAGCATAATGAGACCTTATCTCTTCAAAGAATTGAAAAAAAAAATAGCTGGATATGGTGGTACACGCCTGTAGTCCCAGCTACCTGGGAGGCTGAGGTGTAAGGATGGCCTGAGCCCAGGAGGTTGAGGCTGTGGTAGCCATAATGGTGTCACTGCACTCTAGCGCGAGCAACAGAGTGAGACTCCAACTCAAAATAAAGTAAAATAAAACAAAAAAAGCTATTTTCCTTTTTTTTTTTTTTGAGTCGGAGTCTCACTCTGTCGCCCAGACTGGAGTGCAGTGGCCGCTCCCGGCCACTGCAGCCTCGACCGGCTGGGCTCCGGCGATCCTTCGGCCTCAGCCTTCCAAGTAGCTGGAATTACAGGCGCGCGCTACCGCATCTGGCTAATTTTTGATTTATTGTAGAGATGAGGTCTCACCAAGTTGCCCAGGCGGGTCTCGAACCCGCGGACTCAGGCAATTCCCTCTTCTCAGCCTCCCAAAGGCGCGGGATTACAGGCTGAGCCACCGAGCCCGGCTCCTATTTTCCTAATAATGCCCAGACATCAGTTTCTTTTCTCTTGAGTTCACATTGGTTCAGATGGTGCAAAGTAGTTCATGGGAAAAGTCGGCACCCTAATCAGAACCATGACAGAAGCACCAAACTTTACTAGGCATGACCTTGTTTACCACCAGGCTCTCCTCGTGTTTTTAAAAGCTGATTTTTAAGACCAGCCTAGGCAACTTATTAAGACTCATCTCTACAGTAAATCAAAAATTTAGCCGAGCATGGTGGCACGTGCCTGTAGTTCCAGTTACTTGGAAGGCTGAGGCAGAAGGATCGCCTGAACCCAGCCGGTAGAGGCAGCGGTGGCCGTGAGCACTGCACTCCAGCCTGGTGACAGAGGGAGACTCCGACTCCAAAAAAAAAGATGATCACTAAAGGCAGCACAGGGTAATGAGATATCAAGGTTGGCCAGATGCCAAGGGTGGGGATTTTCCGTTAAACTGACTTAGCAGGATACGTGCCCACTACAGGCTTCGAGGGAGGAGGCAAAGGTCAGACGTAGTCAGGCAGAGAAGACTGAGGAGTCTGACAAAATTTTGGTCAAAGGACAGTCTTTGTTAGTCTGTGTCTTCTCTGGTACTTATTGACTCTTCTGCTGTGGCTCAATGGGTGGCAAAATGTGTAAGTTCCAGGTGGTATTGTTTTGTTCTTTTGAGATGGGGTTTTGCTTTGTTGTCTGGGCTGGACTTAAATTCCTGGGCTCAAATAATAATCCTCTCACCTCAGCCTGCTGAGTAACTGGGACTGTAGGCACCACACCAGGCTCCAGGTGTTCTTGGAAACAAAAAGTTCAGCTCACTAACTATAAGGTGCACAGTTGTACCTCTGTCCTTTAGACCATGTTTGTTCTTTTTTTTTTTTTAAGTCGAGTCTTACTCTGTCACCCAGACTGGAGTGCAGTGGTATGCTCACAGCCACTGCAGCCTCAACCTTCTGCGATCAGGCTCTCCTTCTGCGTCAGCCTTCCAAGTAGCTGGAACTACAGTTGCATGCCACCACGGCCACGCAGCTAATTTTTTTTTTTTTTTGAGTTGGAGTCTCACTCTGTCGCCCAGACTGGAGTGCAGTGGCTGCTCCCGGTCACTGCAGCCTCGACCTGCTGGACTCCGGCGATCCTTCCGCCTCAGCCTTCCAAGTAGCCGGAATTACAGGCATGCGCTACCATGCCCGGCTGATTTTTTGATTTATTGTAGAGATGAGATCTCACCAACTTGCCCAGGCGGGTCTCGAACCCGCGGGCTCAGGCAATCCACTCACCTCAGCCTCCCAAGGCACAGTATTACAGGCTGAACCACCGAGCCCGGCTTTTTTTTTGAGCTGCAGTCTCACTGTGTCGCCCAGACTGGAATGCAGTGACACGCTCCCGGCCACCACAATCTCGACCTGCTGGGCTCCGGCGATCCTTCCACCTCAGCCTTCCAAGTAGCTGGAACTACAGGTGTGCTACCACACCCGGCTCATTTTTTGATTTATTGTAGAGATGAGTTCTCACCACGTTGCCCAGGCAGGTCTCAAACCCGCGGGCTCAGGCAATCCACTCACCTCAGCCTCCCAAAGCGCGAGATTACAGGCTGAGCCACTGAACCCAGCTTAATTTTTTGATTTATTGTAGTGATGAGTGTCTCCCCAAGTTGCCCAGGCTGGTCTCAAACCCCTGGGCTCAGGCAATTCTCTTGCCTCCACCTCAGTCTCCCAAAATGCTGGAATTACAAGCATGAGCCACCACGCCCGGCATGTTTGTTCTACAAATCAATATTCTTATAAATTTTTCTAAGCTTTATCTATTCTTTTTTTTTTTGAGTTGTAGTCTCACTCAGTCGCCCAGACTGGAGTGCAGTGGCCGCTCCCGGCCACCGCAGCCTCGACCTGCTGGGCTGCGGTGATCCCTCCGCCTCAGCCTTCCAAGTAGCCGGAATTACAGGCATGCGCTACCACACCCGGCTGATTTTTTGATTTATTGTAGAGATGAGGTCTCGTTGCCCAGGCGTGTCTCGAACCCGCAGGCTCAGGCAATCCACTCACCTCAGCCTCCCAAAGGCGTGGGATTACAGGCTGAGCCACAGAGCCCGGCTTATCTATTCATTTTTGAGAGAGGTAAGATCACCCAATATGATTGTGGGTGTGTTGATTTATCTCTGTAATTGCATTAATCTGTGCTGTGTATATTTTGAAGCTGTGTTAAGTGGTAAGTTCATGCCTGTTATATTTTTCTACTGAACTAATCCTTTTATTGGTTTTTTTTTGTCTATTTGTTTGTTTGAGTTGGAGTCTCACTCTATCGCCCAGATTGGAGTGCAGTGGCCGCTCCCGGCCACTGCAGCCTCAACCTGCTGGGCTCCAGCGATCTTTCCGCCTCAACCTTCCAAGTAGCTGGAACTACAGGCGCGCGCTACCACACCCAGCTAATTTTTTTTATTTATTGGAGAAATGAGGTCTCGCCAAGTTGCCCAGGCGGGTCTCAAGACCACGGCTCAGGCAATCCACTCACCTCAGCCTCCCAAAGGCGTGGAATTACAGGCTGAGCCACCGAGCCCGGCTTCTTTTATCGTTAAATAATGATCCTCTTTATACTTGCCTTTTGCCTTATTTTTACAGTGACATGTTACCCCAGCTTTATATCAGTTGGTATTTTTGCCTGATATGTCTTTCTTCATGACTTTTACTTTCATTTATTTCTGTCACATGCTTTGCCTGTATCCACATATAACTGAGGGTTTTTTTGTTTGTTTGTTTGTTTTTTGAGTTGGAGTCTCACTCTGTCACCCAGACTGGAGTGCAGTGGCCGCTCCTGGCCACCGCAGCCTTGAACTGCTGGGCTCCAGTGATCCTTCCACCTCAGCCTTCCAAGTAGCTGGAATTACAGGCGCGCGCTACCACGCCCGGCTAATTTTTTGATTTATTGTAGAGATGATGTCTCGCTGCCCAGGCGGGTCTCGAACCCTCAGGCTCAGGCAATCCACTCACCTCAGCCTCCCAAAGGTGCAGGATTACAGGCTGAGCCACCGAGCCCGGCTTGTTTGTTTTTTTGAATGAGTCTCACCTGTCACCCAGGCTGGAATAAAGTGACACAATCACGGCCACTGCAGCCTTGACCTGCTGAGCTCAGGCAATCCCTCTGCCTCAGCCTTCCAAGTAGCTGGAACTACAGGACAGGCTCGCACCACCATGCCCCAGCTAATTTTTTTATTTATTGTAGAGACAAGGTCTCACCAAGTTGCCCAGGCTGGTCTCGAACCCCTGGGCTCAGACAATCCTCTCGCCTCCACCTCCCAAAGTGTTGGGATTACAGGTATGAGCCACTACGCCCAACTTGAGTTTTTTATTTTAACAACCTTTGAAAGTCTCTTGCCAGATACAGTCTCTGTCTTTAATAGACATATTTAAACAAGTCACATTAATGGGGGCTACTAAATATTTTTTATACTTCAATCACTTTATTTTGCACTTTCTAGTTCCACACTTTTCTTTCTTTCTTCTTTCTTTCTTTTTTTTGAGTTGGAGTCTCACTCTGTCACCCAGACTGGAGTACAGTGACACACTCACGGCCACCGCTCAACCTGCTGGACTCAGGCATTCCTTCTGCCTTGGCCTCCCAAATAGCTGAACCACAGGTGTGCGCCATCATACCCGGCTTATTTTTGATTTATTGTAGAGACAAGGTCTCACCAAGTTGCCCAAGTTGGTCTCGAACCCCTAGGTTCAAGCAATCCTCTCACCTTTGCCTCCCAAAGTTCTGAGTTCTGGGATTACAGCCTGAGTTATCATACCCAGCCAGTTCCATACTTTTCTTTTGCTTCTTTTCACATCCTTTTAAGATTTTGATTAAACCAATCAAAAAAATTTTCCCCCTACCTCTTTACTGGTTTGGAAATTATACATTATTATTATTTTATTTATGTATTTATTCTTCTGTGTCAGAGTCTTACTCTGCTGCCCAGGCTGGAATACAGTGGCATGATCATGGCCACTGCAGCCTCGACCTGCTGAGCTAAGGGGATCATTCTGCCTCAGCCTTCCAAGTAGCTGGGACTACAGCCCCAAGCCACATTCCAGCTAATTTTTTTTTTATTTATTGTAGAGACAGGTCTCGCTATGTTGCCCAGGCTGGTCTCAAACCCCAGGGCTCAGGCAGTCCTCTCACCTCTGCCCCTCAAAGTGCTGGGATTACAGGCGTAAGCCACCCCACCAGCTATACAGTATATTTCTACTTGTCTTACAAAGTTTATTTATCTTTCTTAAGAATTTAAGAAACTGCCAGGCATGGTGGCTCAAGCCTGTAATCACAGCATTTTGGGAGTCCGAGGTGAGAGAACTGCCTGAGCCCAGGGGTTTGAGACCAGCCTGGGAAACATGGCGAGACCTCGTCTCTACAGTAAATCAAAAAAATTAGTCAGGCATAGTAGCATGTGCCTGTAGTTTCAGTTACTTGGAAGCCTGAGGCAAAAGAATCGTCTGAGGCCAGCAGGTCAAGGCTGCAGTCGTTGTAGCATGCCACTGCACTGCGCTCAACCTGGGCGACAGAGTGAGACTCTGATTCAAAAAAAAAAAAAAAAGAAAGAGAGAGATTAGCTTTGTCTATTTTTATTTTTATGCTAATGAATCACACAGTGTGTGCTTTATCCATGTCTTTACATGTAGCTATAAATTATTAATTCCATTGTCATATACAATTGCATTTTATGAAAGTGCCATAATTTATTTCTACTATTTACATTCTACAATTGACGGACATTTGGATTGTTTCCAGTTTGTGTGTGTGTGTTGTGTGTGTGTGTGTCTAGAGACAAACTCTTGCTATGTTTTCCAGGCTGGTCTCAAACTCTTGGACTACTAATATATATATATTTTTTTTTCTTTTTTGTGGTGAGAACATTTGAAGTGTACTCTCGGAGATTTTGAAATGTACAAACACTGTTATTTGCTATGATTATTACCATCTCTGCCTCCCAAAGTGCTGGGATCACAGGTGTGAGACACTGTGCAGAGCCTAGGGGCTATTACTAATGATATTTACATGAATATTCTTGCACTTGCCTTCTGCTACACATATGCACAAAATTCTGTTAGATAATACTTAGGAGTGAGTTACTGGGTCATGGGGCGTACCCATTCATCCATCTATAAAGTGCTTAGCTTTAATACACTGCCAAACAATTTTTCCAAGTAATTGTCTAATTTATACTCTCCCAGCAAAACACAAGCATTTCAATCTTTCTACACCCTCAATAACAGTTGGCATTGTCATCCTCCGTTTTGGTCCTTCTGATGAGCATAGTGGTGGCTCATTGTGGTTTTAAATTGCATTTCCCTGGACGCTAATGGGACTGAGCTCCTTTTCAGATGCTTATTAGCCATTTGGATATTCTCTTTTGGGAAGTGCCTGTTTCAAATCTTTTGCCTATTTTTCCATTGGGTTGTCTGCTTGTTTGTAATTCATAGGAGTTCAATAGACATGTTATCATGAGTCTGCTTTTTGGATCTATGTATTACAAATGCCCTCCCGCTCAGTGGCTTGCCTTCTAATTCTCCTACACACTTCTGGAGCACAAAAGCTCTTAGTTTTAATGTAGTTCAACGTACTGACCTGAGAAAAGAAAAAATTGCTCAGAACAGTCTGAGCTGTGTGAGGTATGCAAAATTGATCAGGTGCAGAGACCTGAGTGGGGGACTTCAGTCAGGCCCCACCTCCAGACCCTCCCACGCCCGTGTTCTTTACCTGTTATCGTCATGTTCCTGGAATTTCTGAAACAAAGTACAATGTAGAGCCAGTCAGTAGCTTATGTTTTTTTGGTTTTTTTTTTTGAGTTAGAGTCTCACTCTGTCGTCAAGACTGGAGTGAAGTGGCTGCTCCCGGCCACCGCAGCCTCAACCTGCTGGGCTCCGGCGATCCTTCCGCCTCAGCCTTCCAAGTAGCCGGAATTACAGGCATGTGCTACCACGCTCAGCTGATTTTTTGATTTATTGTAGAGATGAGGTCTTGCCAAGTTGCCCAGGTGAGTCTCAAACCCACGGACTCAGGCAATCCACTCACCTCGGCCTCCCAAAGCGCTGGGATTACAGGCTAAGCCACGGAGCCCGGCTGCTTATGTTATTTTAATGTAAATTCTTGGTGAACAATTTAGGCACTGCCTCTTTTTGTTTTTTTTTGTTTTTTGAGTTGGAGTCTCATTGTGTCTCCCAGACTGGAGTGCAGTGGCTGCTCCCGGCCACCGCAGCCTCAACCTGCTGGGCTCCGGCGATCCTTCCGCCTCAGCCTTCCCAGTAGCTGGAACTACAGGCGCGCGCTACCACGCCCAGTTGATTTTTGATTTATTGTAGAGATGAGGTCTCGCCAAGTTGCCCAGGTGGGTCTTGAACCCGCGAGCTCAGGCATTCCACTCACCTCAGCCTCCCAAAGGCGTGGGATTACAGGCTGAGCCACGGAGCCTGGCTTTTTTTTTTTTTTCTTTTTTACTTTAAAAACCTACCTGTGCTGGAGGCACAGTGTCTCACACCTGTAATCCTAGCACTTTGGGACACCACGGTAAGTGGATTGCTTGAGCCCGAGGGTTCGAGACTCGCCTAGGAAATTTGGCGAGACCTTGTTTCTACACTACATCAAAAAAAAATTAGCCGGACATGGTAGCGCATGCCTGTAGTTCCGGCTACCTGGAAGGCTGAGGTGGAAGGATTGCCCGAGCCCAGCAGGTCGAGGCTGTGGTGGCCAGGAGCGTGCCACTGCATTCCAGCCTGGGCGACAGAGTGAGACTCCAATCAAAAAAAAAAAACCTACCAGTGCCAGAGGCACACTGTCTCACACCTATAATCCCAGCACTTTGGGAGGTGGAGGCAAGAGGATGGCCTGAGTCCAGGGGTTGGAGACCAGCCTAGGCAACTTGGCGAGATCTGGTCTCTACAATAAATAAAAAAATTAGCCAGGAGTGGTGGCACGTGCCTGTAGTTCCAGCGACTTGGAAGGCTGAGATGGAAAGATTGCCTGAGCCCAGCAGGTCAAGGCTGCAGTGACTGTGAGCGTGCTACTTCACTCCAGCCTGGGCACAGAGTAAGACTACTAATATATATATATATATATATTTTTTTTTTCTTTTCTTTTTCTTTTTTGTGGTGAGAACATTTGAAGTGTACTCTTGGAGATTTTGAAATGTACAATACACTGTTATTTGCTATGATTATTACCATGCTGCGCAATGTATCTCAAAGAATAAAAATGTATTCCTCCAGTTTAATTGAGACTTTGTATCCTTTGACCATCATCTCGGTCAAACAGAGTGAGACTCAGACTCAAAGAAAAAAGAAAAGAAAGAGACCATCATCTCCCCAGCTTCCCCAAGATTTTTTTTTTTTTTTTTTTTGGTTTTGGGTTTTTTTTTGAGTTGGAGTCTCACTCTGTCACCCCGACTGGAGTGCAGTGGCTGCTCCCGGCCACCGCAGCCTCGACCTGCTGGGCTCCGGCAATCCTTCTGCCTCAGCCTTCCGAGTAGCTGGAATTACAGGCATGCGCTACCACGCCCGGCTGTTTTTTGATTTATTGTAGAGATGAGGTCTCACTACCCAGGCAGGTCTCGAACCCGCGGGCTCAAGCAATCCACTCACCTCAGCCTCCCAAAAGCGCGGAATTACGGGCTGAGCCACCCAGCCCGGCTGATTTTTTTTTTTTTTTAAGTTGGAGTCTCACTCTTGTCACCCAGCCTGGAGTGCAGTGACACACTCCCGGCTACCGCACCCTCGACCTGCTGGGCTCCATCTATCCTTCTGCCTCAGCCTTCCAAGTGGCCAGAACTACAAATGCATGCCACCATGACCGGCTAGTTTTTGTGATTATTGTAGAGACGAGCCCTCATCAAGTTCCCCAGGCTGATCTCAAACCCCTGGGCTCGGCAATCCACTCGCCTTGGCCTCTCAGAGTGTTGGGATTACAGGCTGAGCCACCATGCTGGAACTTTTTTTTTTAACTAGCTGCCTAATAGTCCAACATGTGTTTCAAAACCTGGAGCAGGCCAGGCTCGGTGGCTCAGCCTGTAATCCCACGCTTTGGGAGGCTGAGGTGAGTGGATTGCCTGAGTCCACGGGGTTCAAGACCCACCTGGGCAACTTGGCAAGACCTCATCTCTACAATAAATCAAAAAAATTAGCTGGGCGTAGTAGCGCACACCTGTAGTTCCAGCTACTTGGAAGGCTGAGGCGGAAGGATCACCGGAGCCTAGCAGGTCAAGGTTGCGGTGGCCAGGAGCGGCCGCTGCACTCCAGTCTGGGCGACAGAGTGAGACTTCAACTCAAAAACAAAAAACAAAAAAACAAGCCAGACTTGGTGGCTCAGCCTGTGATCCTGCACCTTTGGGAGGCTGAGGTGAGTGGATTACCTGAGCCCGCAGGTTCGAGACCCGCCTGGGCAGCGAGACCTCATCTCTACAATAAATCAAAAAATCAGCCGGGCCTGGTAGCGCATGCCTGTAATTCCGGCTACTCGGAAGGCTGAGGCGGAAGGATCGCCGGAGCCCAGCAGGTCGAGGCTGCGGTGGCCGGGAGCGGCCACTGCACTCCAGTCTGGGCCACAGAGTGAGACTCCAACTCAAAAAAAAAAAAAACCTGGAGCAGGGGCTCTGGAATCAGAGTCTGGTTAATATCTGTCTTCACTGCTTATAAACTGTGACACTCTTGACAAGTAATTTAAACTCTCTGGGCCTTAGCTATCATGAGAGGTGACCAGGTCTTGAACAGGGCTGCTTTCATGGTTGTATCTTAACTTTTAATTAATAATTGGTTGATTTAGGGAGGGTGCACTGGCTCACACCTGTAATCCCAGATTTATCAGAGTTCCCAGCACTTTGGGAAGTGGAGGCAAGAGGATTGCCTGAACACAGAGGTTGGCAATCAGCCTGGGCAACTTGGTGAGGCCTTAGCTCTACAATAAATTTTTTTAAAAAAATTAGCCAGCGTGGTGGTGCATGCCTGTGGTTTCAGCTACTTGGAAGACTGAGGCAGAAGGATCGTCTGAGCCCAGCAGGTC
The DNA here is from genome assembly GCA_027257055.1 of Cephalopachus bancanus. NCBI lineage: Eukaryota > Metazoa > Chordata > Mammalia > Primates > Tarsiidae > Cephalopachus > Cephalopachus bancanus. Next base: position 14,078 of record JAPVLO010001143.1, on the reverse strand, counting down.
AAAGCTGCAGTGGCCATGAATGTGCCACTGTACTCCAGCCTGAGGGACAGAGTGAGACTCTGACTCAAAAAAAAAAAAAAATTGGTTGATTTAGACTCACTACATCAACTGAAACAGGGCTCATTAACTCTAGAGTCTTATTTATTCATTAAAGTCTCCTAAAGACCTGGGATAGGCCACACTCTGTGAGTCTACAGTTTTATTTATGTGACTAAGAATAATAAAACTACATCGAAACAATGCCCTGCGATGGTTGAAAGCCAAAGTCAGGTTGGCAGCATGAAGGGGTGGCAGTTGAACCACTTAATTAAGTTTCTTTATCAGATTATCAGATTATCCTTTTTTGGAGATCCTTCCACTTTAGCCCTCCAAGTAGCTGGTCTATGCCACCATGCCCAGCTAATTTTTTTTAAATGTATTGTAGAGAAGAGGTCTAGCCATGTTGCCCAGCCTGGTATCAAACCCATGGGCTCAGGCAATCCTCTCATCTCAGTCTCCCAAAGTGCTGGAATTACAGGCGTGAGCCACTGCACCCAGCAGATTATGTTTTATCAGTAGAGTTAGTGGTCAAGTAAAGGACTCCAACATTGTCCTAGCTGGTCACCTGGAGGGAGAGTTGGTTAACTTCTCTGTGGCTCACTTTATCATCTATAAAATGGGTAGAGTAATAGCTTAGTACAACCTATGGTAATGTCATGTCGGTTAAAGGAACATTTAGCTGAGGGCGGACTTGATCTGTGATAAGCGATCAATAATGACCACCATTATTCTCACCTCTGGGGGTATAGACCAAGTGAGATTTGGACATGTGAGGTAGCTCACTTGGGTATCGGAGTGGGTATTATTGACAAAGTTGACTTTGTCCCCCCAAAGCAAGGTTCCTTCTTGTCTGGTGTAGCAAAACCAATATACAAAACTGAAAGTGGGAGTCAAGCAAACAGGCTTTAGTGCTAGGGCCATAAAATGGGGAAGCCGGAACTTGGCTCACAAATCAACTTCTCACCAGGTGAAAGGTTAAAATACAGGGATTTTTTTTTTTTTTTGAGTTGGAGTCTCACTCTGTGGCCCAGACTGGAGCGCAGTGGCCGCCCCCGGGCCACCGCAGCCTCGCCCTGCTGGGCTCCGGCGATCCTTCCGCCTCAGCCTTCCCAGTAGGGAATTACAGGCATGGCTACCACCCCCGCTGATTTTTTGATTTATTGTAGAATGGGGTTTTCCCGCCGCCCGGGGGGGTCTCGAACCCGCCCCGGTCGGAAACACATTGCCCAGGGGTAAGGCTGAGAGGCCGTGGGGTCCCTCTTAGTCTCACCGGTTTACCTGGTCTGGTGGGAAGAGGGGTTTCTGTCTGCAGGCCTTTCTGTTTCTTAAAGATAAGCAGCGTTAGATCAGGGTGGAAATTCAGCCATGTCATGTGGGCATGGCACCGGGCAACATGAGGAGACCCAAAAGGCTGGAGTGGGGCTGGGTCCCGTTTATCTGGGGCAGACGGGTAATACTGAAACTCACGTAAAATGGCCAAAGACAAACCTCCTGGAATCAGTTTGTCCAGGGAGATGCTGGTAAATGTTTAACAACCAGCTGTGGTGGGGTGTTTTGTGTGTGTGTGTGTGTGTGTGTGTGTGTGTGTGTGTGTGTTCTGATTTGTAGCATTCACTGGTTTCTGTAATGTAAATACTCCTACTGTGGCTGGGGTTTTTTTTCCCCCCTTTTCTATTTCTTTATTTATTTGTTTATTATGTGCTTTTTTCCCATGACCGATTTCAAACTACTGACATGATCGCACTGGACAGAGTTGTATGGGATTTCCGTCTGATAGTATTTCCACCATGTAAATAGCAACAGAGGTAAACATCCTCAAGCATGCAGATATTAGTAAAACGAAGTACAATAATCGGGACATGATGAGTTTAAGTATCTTTTTTTTTTTTTTTGAATTGGAGTCTCACTCACCGCCACTGCAGCCTCGACCTGCTGGGCTCAGGTGATCCTTCCCCCTCAGCCTTGCAAATAGCTGGGACTACCACGCCCAGCTAATTTTTTGAATTACTGTAGAGACAAGGTCTCACCAAGTTACCCAGACTGGTCTCAAACCCCTGGGCTCAGGAAATCCTCTTGCCTCGGCCTCCCAAAGTGCTGGGATTACCGTGCCTGGAAAATGTTAGCTGTTTTTAATAACTGGCTTGCAAAAGTCCTGACAGTTGACCAAGTTGGCTCTCAAGAGCCAGTACTAGCTGGTTCCAGCCACCACTCCTGCCACCACCGGTCCTCTTGCAGAGCCTGTCATCCAGGACTGATCGCAGCTACATGCACAGTTTGGGACGTGGCACCCGCACAAGTGCTAAAGGCAGGTCCAGTTCGCTTCCTCTTAAGCACTGGTGTTCATTCCTCTGGTGTCCCCTCCTCCAGGACACAGCCCCAGAGGTGACCTTTTTCTTTCCCAGCTCCCAGCACAACCCCCCCACAGGACAGACTATTTCAGGAATGCCAGCACACACACTGGGGCATCCTGGCTGCCACTCGCCACTCCACCCCGTCAGGTGCTCCCAAGGTCATCCAGAAGGCCGCAGCCTTGGGAAGGGGCTGCCTAGTCCTCAGTGCTCTGCCCAGGACATCTGTGTTCTTGGCTTAGGAATGCCCTTGACAAATGGACCCACCCATCTACTGTCCCCTGTGTTTCAAAACCTGGATCCAAGTGACCGTTTCTCGGTTGAATCTCGCTTCTCTCCACTGCCTCGCTACCCGCAAATAACAACAGAGAGAGTCATAATGTCAACAACTACACACACCGGCTGCTTGCTCCAGAATTATCCCTCTCAATCCTCATAACAACCCCATGAAGTCGGTCCTATTCTTATCCCAGTCCTGTGGATGAGAAATCCCGGCCTGAAGGTGGTATGCTAACTTGTCCACAGTCACAGGGAAGGACCCAGAATTTTTTTTTTTTTTTTTTTTTTGAGTTGGAGTCTCACTCTCTCGCCCAGACTGGAGTGCAGTGGCCACTCCGGCCACCGCAGCCTCAACCTGCTGGGCTCCGGCGATCCTTCCGCTTCAGCCTTCCAAGTAGCCGGAATTACAGGCATGCGCTACCACACCCGGTGATTTTTTGATTTATTGTAGAGATAAGGTCTTGCTGCCCAGGCGGGTCTCGAACCCGCGGGCTCAGGTAATCCACTCACCTCAGCCTCCCAAAGGCTCAGGATTACAGGCTGAGCCACCGAGCCTGGCGAGGACCCAGAATTTTATCAGGGGTCTGTCTGTGGAACCCAAGCTCTTTCTCAGGGTTTTTTTTCTTCCCCCTCAACTTTCTTCGCATGCACCCTCGAGTACTACTGCTCCTCTCAGCATAGAGGCAGGAGCTAACACCATGGGTTTGATGAGATGGTTCAAGGAGAGAGTGTGCTCTGAGGAAGAGGATCCTGGATGAGACTTGGGGGAACACCAACCACCAAGGGCCCCTGAGGAAGAAAGTGTGAGAGCCAGGGGCAATGGCTCATACCTATAATCCCAGCATTTCGGTCGAGGTGAGAGGATTGCCTGAGCCCACAGGTTCGAGACCAGCCTGGGCAACTTGATGATACCTCATCTCCACAACAAATCAAGAAAAAAATTAGCAAGATGTGGTGGCTCACACCTGTAGTTCCAGCTAGGCTGAGGCAGAAGGACCACCTGAGCCCAGCAGGTCAAGGCTGTGGTGACCGTGAGCATGCCACTGCACTTCAGTGTGGGTGACAGAGTGAGACTCCAACTCTAAAAAAAAAAGGAAGAAAGTGCGAGAAGTCCCAAGACGGGGCCGTGGCGGAGAAGACTACAAAGTTACAAGTGAAGAATGAGGACAACACTGCGTCCCATGGATCTGGCGATCCAGAGGCTATCGGTGACCTTGGCGGGAGCTGTTCCTTCATTCTTTACTAGAGGGTGAGGAGGCTGGAACCCAGAAGGCAGGGACCCAATAGCAGCAGGGGAGGAAAAACTGGGAGACTGTGAAGCCAGGCCGCCAGTGTAGACTTCTTTTCCAAGGAGAAAGAGAGGCAGGTGCTAGGTGGAAGGAGGGCTTTAGGGATTTGAGTCTTTGTTTTAGTTTAGTTTAGTTTTGAAGTTGGAAATGTCCTTAGCAAATTTCTTTCTTTCTTTTTTCTTTTTTTGAATCAGGATCTCCTCTGTCACCTAGGCTGAAGTGCAGTGGCAAGATCATAGCTCACCGCAGCCTTGACCTTCTGGGCTCAGGTGATCCTTCTGCCACAACCACCTGAGAAGCTGGGACTACAAGCACGTGCTGCCATACCCGGATTTTTTTTTTTTGTATAAACAAGGTCTCACTATGTTGCCCATGCTGGTTTCAAACTCCTAGGCTCAAGCAATGCTCCCACCTCAGCCTTCCAAAGTGCTGAGATGACAGGTGTGAGCCACCAAGCCCAGCCACATTTCGTTTTTGTTAATTTGTTTTTGTTTTTGTTTTGAGTTGGAGTTTCATTTTGTCACCCAGGCTGGAGGGCAGTGGCATGTTCCCAGCCACCGCAGCCTCGACCTGCTGGGTTCAGGCTATTCTTCCGCCTCAGCCTTTCAAGTAGCTGGAACTTCAGGCACACGCCACCATGCCTGGCTAATTTTTTGAATTATTGTAGAGATGAGGTCTCGCCAAGTTGCCCGGGCTGGTCTTGAACCCGCGGGCTCAGGCAATCCTCTCACCTCAGCCTCCCAAAGTGCTGGGATTATAGGTGTGAGCCACCACAGCCAGCTTTTTTTAATTTTTAATTTTTATTAATGATTTTGCAGAGATGAGGGGTTCTCACTATGTTGCCCAGGCTGGTCTCCAACTCTAGGCCTCAAACGATCCTCCAGCTTTGGTCTTCCAAAACACTGGGATTACAGACTTGAGCCACTGTGCCCAGCCTGTTGCAGTAAATGTAAATGCAGAAGAAAAGGAGCTGGCAGAGGTGAGGCTGAAGATGTCAGTGAGAGGAGAGTGATGGAGAGAGGTGGCTGAGACCACAGAGGCTGAGGGATCCAAGTCTCAGGTGGAGAGCACGTCCCTCGCCTCCAGGGGAGGTGGGAGTTCAGGCTTGCCTGGTGGCCTCTGTTTTCTCTAAGTAGGAGTCAGAGGGATGAATTGCTGAGGAGAGTGGTGGAGATGTGAAACAGCCAGTTTGGGAGGACAGAAGAATGGGATGCCAAGAGAAGACACGGAACTAAGAAGTAATACACATGCACCTCAACTTCCAATGGGGCCACATCCCAATAAAGCCATCGTAAGTGGAAAGTACAATCAGTGAGGGCGAACAGCAGGTGAGCCCCAATTTATGAAGATTCGATTTAAGGTCTTTCTTTGTTTATTTATTTATTTTTTTTTGAGTCAGGGTCTCATTTTGTCACCGAGGCTGGAGGGCGGTGGCGCGATCATAGCTCACCACAACTTCGACCTCTTGGACTCAGGCGATTCTTCTTCCTCAGCCTCCCCAGTAGCTGGGACCCCAGGCTCGCACCACCACGCCTGGCTAATTTCTTGAAATTTTGGTAGAAATTAGATCTCACTATGTTGCCCAGGTTGGTTTCGAGCTCCTGAACTCAAGTGATTCTCCTTCCTCAGTCTTCCAAAGTGCTGGGATTACAGGCATGAGCCACCACACCCAGCCCGATTTAGGGTTTTTTGACTTTATGATGTCATGAAAGCAGTATGCATTCAGTAGACCTGTGACACCACCAGAAGTCCTAAGAAGCTCCTCAAATTAGGATGGGGCTGTGTCCCAAAAAGCCTGTCATAAAGTCAAAAGTCTTAAGTCCAAGCGTAATTAAGTCAGAGACCGTCTGTACAGGTGCAGTGGAACCATCCCCATGGACATCAGCACCCCTGCAGCAACTACTCAAACTTCTTTGAGGATGCCAGTTCTGTCTGCAGCCATTAAGCATGGTCGACATCTCCTTCTTACTACTTTTGCCACGGGGGGTGACACTTTTCCTCCAGGCTCTAGGGACAGCTTCCCCTGCCCCTCCCCTCCATGAAATCTTCATGAGAGCATTCCTACATTTCTTAACTCCAAATGCAACGTTCTCACGCTCACCGGCCTGGCTTCATTTAACAGATGCAGTAACCCCATGTGCAGAATGAGGAAGTTCATTGTTTTGCCCAGAACAGAGCAGAACTTCCAGTTCCAAGTCAGTGATTATTTCATTTGGTCACAGGTTGTACCACAAGGTCTCCTGAGGCCTCCTCTTATTTGATCAAAAAGAAAACACATCCAGCCAGGCACGGTGGCTCCTGCCTATAATCCCAGTACCTAGGAAGGCGGAGCCGAGAAGCTTGCCTGAGTCCAGGGGTTCGAGACCAGCCTGGGCAACTTGGTGAGACCTCACCTCTACAATAAGTCAACAAAAATTAGCGGGGCCTGGTGGCGCACACCTGTAGTTCCAGCTACTCGGAAGGTTGAGGCGGAAAGATCACCTGAGTCCAGCAGGTCAAGGCTGTGGGGGTCATGAGTGTGCCACTGTCCTCCAGCCTGGGCGACACAGTGAGACTCCGACTCAAAAAAAAAAAAAAAAAGGAACACATCCTTGGAATTGGCTTTTCTGTGGTCAACATAGATGTGAGAATACAATGCAAGCACTGGTCCTTTTACTTTGAACAAGATTTCCTCTTCAATAATTTAGGCCTAGCCGGGCTCGGTGGCTCAGCCTGTAATCCCGTGCCTTGGGAGGCTGAGGTGAGTGAATTGCCTGAGCCCGCGGGTTTGAGACCCGCCTGGGCAACTTGGGGACCTCCTCTACAATAAAAAAAAAAAAGAGCCTGGTGATGTATGCCTATATTAGAAAGGAACAGGCAGAAGGATCGCGGGAGAGCAGGTGGAGATAGCGGTGGCCGGGCGCAGTCACTGCACTCCAGTCTGGGCTACAGAGTGAGATTCCAACTCAAAAAAATAAATAAATAAAAATAATTTAGGCCTGAGTTTCTTTAGGAAGTAAATAGGTGTGTGTCCTGACCTGTCAGTAGTGGGAACAGTTCTGTGATCAACTAGGTAGGTCTGTCAAGGATAAGGCAGTTGGAGTTAAAGCCTGTGTACTAAATACTATTCAGTCAGCCCTCAGTATCCATGAAAGATTGGTTCCAGAACCTTCCCTGGATACCAAAATCCACACATGCTCAAGTCCCTGATATAAGATGGCATAATATTTGCATATAACCTACACACATCCTTTGTCGGTCACCCAGACTGGAGTGCAGTGGCATGCTCACGGCCACTGCAGCCTCAATCTGCTGGACTCAGGCGATCCTTCTGCTTCAACCTTCCAAGTAGCTGGAACTACAGGAATGCACCACCATGCCTGGTTAATTTTTTTATTTTCTATTTATTGTGTTAGAGTCTCACTCTGTCGCCCAGGTTGGAGTGCAGTGGCACACTCATGGCTATCCCGCATCGACCTGCTGGGCTCTGGCAATACGTCCACCTCAGCCTTCCAAGTAACCGAAGCTACAGGGACAGAGTACCGAGCACCGGCTAATTTTCTTTTCTTTTTTTTTTTTTTAATTTGAGTTAGAGTCTCACTCTGTCGCCCAGACTGGAGTGCAGTGGCCGCTCCCGGCCACCGCAGCCTCGACCTGCTGGGCTCTAGTGATCCTCCCACCTCAGCCTTCCAAGTAGCTGGAACTACAGGTGTGCGCTACCATGCCTAGTTAATTTTTTGATTTATTGTAGAGATGAGGTCTCACCAAGTTGCCCAGGCAGGTCTCGAACCCGCAGGCTCAGGCAATCCACTTACCTCAGCCTCCCAAAGGCGTGGGACTATAGGCTGAGCCACCGAGCCCGGCTTTTTTGTTGTTGTTGTTGTTGTTGTTGTTGTTGTAGAGATGAGGTCTCGCCAAGTTGCCCGGGCCGATCTTGAACCCTGGGCTCAGGCAATCCACTTGCCTCAGTCTAGCAAAGTGCTAGGATTATAGGCTGAGCCACTGATTCCGGCAATTTTTTAATTTATTGCAGAAACGAGGTCTTGCCAAGTTGCCCAGGCTGATCTCGTTTCTGCCCGTGGGCTCAGCAATCCTCTCACCTTAGCCTTCCAAAGTGCTTGGATTATAGATGTGAGCCACTGTACCCAAATGGCAATTGTTTATCAAGGTTTTTAGTTCTTTTTTTTGAGTCAGAGTCTCCTCTGTTGCCCAGGCTGGAGTGCAGTGTCACGCTCACGGCCACCACAACCTCGACCTGCTGGGCTTACACGATCCTTCTGCCTCAGGCTTCCAAGTAGCTGGAACTACATGCATGTGCCACCACGCCTGGCCAATTTTTTTATCTATTGTAGAGACAAGGTCTCACCATGTAGTCCAGGCTGGTCACGAACCCATGGGCTCAGGCAGTCCTCTTACCTCCACCTCCCAAAGTGCTGGGATTACAGGCATGAGTCACTGCACCCGGCTTCAAATATGTTTGATCCGTGCTTGCTTGAATCCACAGATGCAGAGCCTACAGATACAGAGGGCTGACTCTATTTGCCCAAGCTGGCAGGAGGTGGGGTAGGGGATGAACATAAGGATCAGCTTTGCAAATTGGAAACGGAAGTGATTCTGCAAAAGTCTCACTGGCTTTTCAGTCTCTTTGCTGAGTACTTTCAGGGGATGCAGCCACTGATTGAGAATCTTTTTTTAAGTTGGGGTCTCACTCTATCGCCTAGACTGGAGTGCAGCAGCGTGATCACAACTCACCATGCAGACTTGAACTCCTGGTCTCAGGTGATCCTCCCACCTCAGCCTTCCATAACTGGGACTACAGGCACACACTACTGCACCCGGCTAATTTTTCTTTTTTCTTTTTTTTTTTTTTTAGAAAGCAGGATTTATTGAGAGGACAGAAAAGCTCCCACAGTGGGAGGGGACCTGAGGGGGTTGCCCAATTTTTTTTTTTAAAGACAAGGTCTCAGCCGGGCTCGGTGGCTCAGCCTGTAATCCCACGCCTTTGGAAGGCTGAGGTGAGTGGATTGCCTGAGCCCGCGGGTTCGAGACCCCCCTGGGCAACTTGCTGAGATCTCATCTCTACAATAAATCAAAAAATCAGCCGGGCGTGGTAGCGCATGCCTGTAATTCTGGCTACTTGGAAGGCTGAGGCGGAAGGATCGCCAGAGCCCAGCAGGTCGAGGCTGCGGTGGCCGGGAGCGGCCACTGCACTCCAGTCTGGGCGACCGAGTGAGACTCCAACTCAAAAAAAAAAAAAAAAAAAAAAAAGTCAAGGTCTCTTCATGTTGCCCAGGCTGGTATCAAACTCTTGTCCTCAAGCAATCCTCCTGCCTTGACCTCCCAAAGTGCTGGGATTATAGGTGTAAGTGACTGCGCCTGGCCAAGAATGTTTATGTCTATTTGACAGGGCAGGAGGCATCCAGAAAGAGAGGCACACATAGAAGCTCTTGGGGTTTAGGTGTCCCCACCCCCAAAACCAGGGCACAGTGAGCAGGGCCATTACCAAGACTCTTGGGCCAGGCTGCCTCTTGGCACCAAGTCCTGAAGAGACGGGGAGGCCAAGGGCCCATACAAAGGGTCTGGCAGGAAGAGTGCTGAGGTTTGTCTTTCTGCCAGAGGCAGGCACAGGATGTACCAAACGCACCCTGGTCTTTTTGCTCTAGGTACAAATAGATTTCAAGTCTATGGAGCCTGCAGCTTACACAGTGGGGCAGGGGAGACCTTTGTAAGAAAACAGTACAGAATTAGGTACTTGCAAGGGGCCTATGCAAGTGAGAGGGGCCTGAGGTTGAAGATTCAGAAAGGGACACATTGGAGAAGAGACTATAATAGGAGGAGGGGACAGAGCAGAAAGGAAAGACTGTGCCAGACTGCGGGGCCAGCAAGGCCTCATGAGCTGACTTTTGAGCTGCAGACCAGATGACAAGGAGGACCCTGCCAGGGGCCATGGGTGAAAAGTGTTCCTTTTGAGCAGAAGGAACCGTTAAGCGCAAAGGCCCTGGGGCTAAAACAGGCTTGGCAGGCCAGAACCCAGGAAGATCAGTGTGCCTGGAGTGTGGTGATGGGGAAGAGGGTGAGTGGAACGTCAGAGGGATGGGCGGGGCCAGTCCAGTAGGGTCTCCATTTGGTGAGGACACCTTTGTTCCGAGATCCCTGAAAAGCCACTGAGGGTCTTTAAGTGAGACTGAGTGTGAATTTGATATTGTTACTTATAATAAATACATATTTGGTCTTCCTCCCTGTTTCCTGGCACACAGCTCCCAAAACATTTAGAATCTCCATTATGATAACTGTGGTGTCGCCTGGATAACCTCAGGGTGGGGAGTTGCCAGGTATAATGAGGTAACCCCAAATCTGAGAGGTCCTGCATGTAGTGTTTGCCAATTCCAAAGAAATCACCCAGAGGTCCAGCAGGGAAATACATTGGTTTATTAAAATTTATGGGAAGCCGGGTTTGGTGGCTCAACCTGTAATCCCGCGCTTTGGGAGGCTGAGGTGAGTGGATTGCCTGAGCCCGCGGGTTCGAGACCCGCCTGGGCAACTTGGCGAGACCTCATCTCTACAATAAATCAAAAAGTTAGCTGGGCATGGTGGAGCATGCCTGTAGTCCTAGCTGCTCAGGAGGCTGAGGCAGAAGGATCACCTGAGCCCAGCGGGTTGAGGCTGCAGTGGCCGCGAGCCTGCCACTGCACTCCAGCCTGGGCGACATATGAGACTTCAACTCTAAATAAATAAATAAACAAATTTATGGGAGGCACCGATGGTGGCCTCTCGATGAAGAATCTGTGCCTCAGGGCAGTACAGTAAGCAGTTTTATAATCAAGTTAATTATTCGCATTGCTACACAGTATCTACAATTACAGCAAGGAGGGTGCTGCCCACGTTGTTTCTAGCTCTGCTCCATCACCTGCATCCTGTGACTCCTTACTGGGAGTATAGATATCTTTCAGAGACCAGCCTTGGCCAGAGGCTGCTCCTTGGGGAAGCGGGAAGGAAGAATCCAGGTGCAGGGAGAAAGGGTCTGTATCCAGACAATACCTCACACCGGGGGACCCAGCCTTGTAATGGAAGAGTTGCAACTTTCAGCCTCCCACCCCACCCCAGAAGACAGGGGCTAAAGATTGAATCGTTCACCAAAGGCCAACGACGCAATCAATCATGACTAGGAATCCTCCACAGAAACCCAAAGCACAGGGTTTGGAGAGCCTCCGAACTGGTGAGCAAGGACATGTCCAGGTGGGGTGGTGCACCCAGCTCCACAGAGACAGAAGCTCCTGTGCTGGAGACCCTTCCAGAACTCACCCTGTGTACCTCCAGGTAGATCACATTGGGATTACATTGAATTATAAGACAACCAGCTGGTGTCTACCGGAGAACTGCTAGGTGTATGGAGGGGAAAAAAACTGTGTAAGAAGTATCATGTTAAGCAGGGCACGGTGGTTCAGGTCTATTATCCCAGCACTTTGGGAGGCTGAGGCGGGATGATTGCCTGAGCCCACGGGTTTGAGACCAACCTGGGCAACATGGCAAGACCTCGTCTCTACAAAAAATCATAAAAAATTAACTGCGCGAGCCGGGCTCGGTGGCTCAGCCTGTAATCCCGCACCTTGGGAGGCTGAGGTGAGTGGATTGCCTGAGCCCGTGGGTTCGAGACCTGCCTGGGCAACTTGGCGAGCCTAATCTCTAAAAATAATAAAAAATTAGCCAGGCGGTAGTGCGCGCATGTATTCCACTACTTGGAAGACTGAGGCAGAAGGATCGCTGGAGCCCAGCAGGTCGAGGCTGCGGTGGCCGGAAGCGGCCACGGCACTCCAGTCTGGGCGACAGAGTGAGACTCCAACTCAAAAAAAAAAAAATTAGCTGAGCATGGTGGTACAGGCCTGTAGTTCCAGCTACTTGGAAGACTGAGGTGGAAGGATCGCCTGATCCCAGCAGGTTGAGGCTGCGGTGGCTGTGAGCATGCCAGTGCACTCCAGCCTGGGCAACAGAGTGAGTCTCCAACTCAAAAAAAGAAAAGAAGAAGAAATGTCATGCTGTCAGGTGCAGTGGTTCCTAGTTCATGCCTGCCATCCCAGCAACTTGGGAGCCTGAGGCAGGAGGATCACTTGAGCCCAGGATTTCAAGTCCATACTGGGCAACAAAGTAAGACCTCTGTTTCTGAAAAAAAAAAAAATGTGTTGTGTTGAGTGATAGTGTAAAAGAGTAGGAAGAAAAAAAATATTGTCTTTACGTCAGAGTGTATAAAACCATCGTGGCTATATCTGGAGAATGGCAGGTGTGCAATTCCAACAGGAGGTGGCAAATGGGGGATGGGAGCTGTGTCAGCAGGACCTAGGCCTTCTAGGTCTGTGTTAGGTCTGTGGGATAGTCCGGGACCTGGGTAAGATGTAAATAATTAGGCTGGGCCGGGCTCGGTGGCTCAGCCTGTAATCCCCGCGCCTTTGGGAGGCTGAGGTGAGTGGATTGCCTGAGCCCGAAGGACCGAGACCTGCCTGGGCAACTTGGCGAGACCTTTTCTCTACAATAAATCAAAATGAGCCGGGTGTGGTAGTGCGCGCCTGTAGTTCCAGCTACTTGGAAGGCTGAGGCAGAAGGGTCGCTGGAGCCCAGAGGTCGGGCTGCGGTGGCCGGAGTGGCCACTGCACTCCAGTTGGGGTGACAGAGTGAGACTCCAACTCAAAAAAAAAAAGAATTAGGCTGGAAGTAGTGGCTCACACCTATAATCCCAGCACTTTGGGAGGCCGAAGTGAGAGTATTGCCTGAGCCCACAGGTTTGAGATCAGCCTGGGCAACTTGATGAGAACTCATCTCTACAATAAATTTTTTTAAAAATGAACCAGGTGTGGTGATGTGGTATTTATAGTTCCAGCTACTTGGAAGGCTGAGGCAGAAGGATCACCTGAGTCCAGCAGGTCGAGGCTGTAGTGGTTGTGAGTGTGCCACAGCACTCCAGCCTGGGTGACAGAGTGAGACTCCAACTCAAAAAAAAAAAGATACAAAGAATTGCACAGAACATCCAGGCTTGGTGGCTCAGCCTATAATCCCGCGCCTTTGGGAGGCTGAGGTGAGTGGATTGCCTGAACCTATGGGTTCGAGACCCGCCTGGGAGCGAGACCTCATCTCTACAATAAATCAAAAAATCAGCTGGGCAGGGTAGCGCATCCCTGAAATTTCCCGGGTACTCGGAAGGCTGAGGGGGGAAGGATCACCGGAGCCCAGCAGGTCGAGGCGTGGGGGCCGGGAGGGGCCCACTGCGCTCCAGTCTGGGCGACCGAGTGAGACTCCAACTCAAAAAAATAAAAAATAAAAATAAAGAGAACTGCTAAAAAAGCTTGACAAAGCTGAGCAATGTTAAAATGGCTGCTCGGCTGGGCACAGTGACTCACGCCTGCAATTCCAGTACTTTTTTTTTGATATTGGAGTCTCACTCTCGCCCAGCAGTAGCACGCTCCTGGCCACTACAGCCTCAACCTGCTGGACTCCGGCAATCCTTCTGCCTCAGCCTTCCAAGTAGCTGAGGTCTCGCCAAGTTGCCTGGGTGGGTCTCGAACCTGCAGGTTCAGGCAATCCACTTGCTTCAGCCTCCCAAAGTGCTGGGATTACAGGCTGAGCCACCAAGCGCAGCCAATCCCAGAACTTTGGGAGGCCAAGGCGAGAGGATTGCCTGAGTCTGCAGGTTTGAAACCAGCCTGGGCAAAATGGCAAGCCCTCATCTCTACAATAAATCAAAAAATTAGCCAGGCGTGGTGGTATGCACCTATAGTTCAAGCTACTTCAAAGACTGAGGTGGAAGGATCACCTGAGTCCAGCAGGTCGAGGCTGCGGAGGTCATGAGCGTGCCAGTGCACTCCAGCCTGGGTGACATAGTGAGACTCCAATTCAAAAGAAAAAGAAAAAGAAGTCTGGTCAGTCACAGTGGTTTATGCCTGTAATCCCAGCACTTTGGGAGGCAGAGGCGAGAGGATGGCCTGAGTCCAGGAGTTCGAAAACAGCCTGGGTAACTTGGCTAGACCTTGTCTCTACAATTAAAAAAAATTAGCTGGGCTTGGTGGTGCATGCCTGTGGTTCCAGCTACTTGGAAGACTGAGGTGAAAGGATCACCTGAGCCCATCAGGTCAAGACCGCAGTGGGCCCTGACATACCA